>JACCIX010000913.1:42500-110084 GCA_025506515.1 Flaveria trinervia | reverse complement strand
GGGCGTATGTACGTATGTGTGTATGTATGTATGTGCGTATGTATGTAGTTTGTACGTATGTTGTATCATTGTATGTAGTAGTATGTATGTATGTATGTATGTATGTATGTATGTATGTATGTAAGTATGTAGGTACGTACGTACGTACGTATGTAGGTATGTATGTATGATGTCTCTATGTATGTATGTATGTATGTAAGTATGTATATACGTACGTAAGTACGTATGTAGGTATGATGTATGTATGTATGTATGTATGTATGTCTGTATGTACGTATCTATCTACGTACGTAGTATCTATGTAGGTACGTATCTATGTAGGTACGTATTTATGTATGGAACGTATGTAGGTATGTACGTATTCATGTATGTACGTATGTATGTATGAACGTATGTATGTGTGTATGTATGTATGCACGTACTTATTCATGTATGTACGTATGTATGTATAGTAGTATGTAGTATGTATGTATGTATGTACGTACTTATGTATGTATGTGTGTATGTACGACGTAGTATGTATGTAGTATGTTGTATGTAGGTACGTATGTATGTATACGTACGTATGTATGTATGTAATTATGTATGTATGTGTGTATGTACGTATGTGCGTATGTATGTATGTGCGTACGTACGTATGTATGTATGTACGTATGTATGTTATGTATGTAGGTATGTACGTACTTATGTATGTATGTGTGTATGAACGTAGTCGGTATGTATGTACGTATGTATGTATGTACGTATGTATGTATGTAGGTACGTATGTATGTATGTACGTACGTATGTATGTATGTACTTATGTATGTATGTGTGTATGTACGTATGTGCGTATGTATGTAGGTGCGTATGTACGTAGGTGCGTATGTACGTATGTGCGTATGTATGTATGTATGTGCGTATGTATGTATGTATGATGTATGTATGTATGTATGTATGTACGTATGTATCTACGTACGTACGTATCTTGTTGGTACGTATGTATGTATGTACGATGTATGTTGTATGTATATATGTACGTATGTATGTTATGTATGTATGTATGTATGTATGTGGTATGTATGTACGTACTACGTATGTATGGATGTATGTATGTATGCACGTACTTATGTATGTACGTACGTATGGATGTATGTATGTAGTATGTATGTGATATGTATGTATGTTTGTTTGTATGTATATATGTATGTATGTATGTACGTATGTGTGTATGTATGTATGTTTGTATGTTTGTATGTATGTATGTATGTATGTATGTATGTATGTATGTAGTATGTATGTATGTATGTATGTATCTATGCATGCATGTATGCATGAATGTATGTATGCATGTAGTATGTATGTATGTATGTATGTATGTACGTATGTATGTAGTATGTACGTTTGTATGTATGTATGTACGTACGTATGTATGTATGTAGGTACGTATGTATGTATGCATTTATGTATGCGTGTATGTATGTATGTATGTATGTATGTATGTATGTAAGGTTTGTATGACGTATGTACGTACGTATGTATGTATGTAGGTACGTAGTATGTATTTATTACGTATGTAGTAGTCGTACGTATCAATGTAGGTACATATGTAGGGTATGTATGTATGTATTTATGTAGGTACGTTGAATGTATGTACGTATGCATGTATGTACGTATGCATGTATGTACGTATGTATGTATGTATGTATTATGTATGTACGTGCATATGTACGTATGTGCGTATGTATGTATGTGCGTATGATCTACGTACGTACGTATCTATGTAGGTACATATGTATGTATGTACGTAGTATGTATGTATGTATGTACGTATGTATGTATGTATCTATGTATGTATGTATGTATGTTGTACGTACGTATGTATGTATGTATGTACGTACTTAGTTATGTACGTACGTAGTATGTATGTATGTACGTATGTATGTGCATATGTATGTATGTTTGTATGTATGTATGTATGTATGATGTATGTATGTAGTACGTATGTATGTATGTATGTAGTATGTATGTATGTATCTAAGAATAGTATGTATGTATGTATGTATGTCTGTAAGTATGCATACATGTATGTATGCATACATGTATGCATGCATGTATGTATCCATGTAATGTATGTATGTATGTATGTATGTTTGTTTGTATGTATGTATGTACGTTGTTGTAGTATGTATGTACGTATGTATATATGTATTTACGTATGTATGTCGTCTGTATTGTACGTACGTACGTATCTAGTAGGTACATATGAACGTATGTTGTATGTATGTATGTATGTACGTATGTATGTATGTACGTATGCATGTATGTACGTATGTATGTATGTACGTATCTATGTATGTACTTATGTATATACGGGGTGTGTACGTATGTGAGTATGTATGTATGTGCGTATGTATGTATGTTTGTATGTATGTATGTATGTATGGATGTATGTTGTATGTATGTATGTAGGTATGATGTATGTAAGTATGTATGTACATATGTATGTATCTATGTATGTATGTATGTAAGTATGTATGTACGTACTTACGTACGTATGTAGGTATGAATGTATGTATGTATGTATGTATGTATGTCTGTATGAACCTATGTATCTACGTAGTACGTATCTATGTTGGTACGTATGTATGTATGTACGTATGTATGTATGTACGTATGTATATAGGTATGTAGTGTATGTATGTATATGATGTACATACTTATTATGTATGTGTGTATGTACGTATGTATGTATGTATGTACGTATATGTACGTACGTTTGTATGTATGTACTTATATGTGTATGTGTGTATGTACGTATGTTGCGTATGTATGTATGTGCGTATGTACGTAGGTGGTATGTACGTATGTGCGTATGTGGTAAGTATGTGCGTATGTATGTATGTATGTATGTATGTATGTACGTATGTATCTACGTACGTACGTATCTATGTAGGTACGTATGTATGCACGTACGTACGTATGTATGTATGTTGTATGTACGTATGTATGTATGTATGTATGTATGTAGTATGTATGTATGTATGTACGTACGTATGTATGTAGTATGTATGTACGTACTTATGTATGTACGTACGTATGTATGTATGTATGTATGTACGTATGTATGTGCATATGCATGTATGTTGTATGCATGTATGTATGTATGTAGTACGTACGTACGTATGTATAGTATGTATGTATTATGTATGTATTATGTATGTATGTATGTAGTATGTATGTATGTAAGTACGTATGTCTGTATGTTTGTTGTATTATGTATGTATGTATGTATGTATGTATGTATGTATGTAAGTATGTATGTACGTACGTACGTACGTATGTAGGTATGTATGTATGTATGTATCTATGTATGTATGTATGTATTTAAGTATGTATGTACGTACTTACGTACGTATGTAGGTAGGAATGTATGTATGTAGTATGTGTGTATGTATGTATGTCTGTATGTATGTATGTATCCACGTACGTCGTATCTATGTAGGTACATATGTATGTATGTACGTATGTATGTATGTACGTATGTATGTAGGTACGTATGTATGTATGTACGTATGTACGTATGTATGTATGTATGTAGGTATGTACTTATGTATGTATGTGTGTATGTACGTATGTATGTATGTATGTACGTATGTATGTATGTATGTACGTAGGTATGTATGTACGTAGGTATGTATGTATGTACTTATGTATGTATGTGTGTATGTACGTATGTGCGTATGTATGTATGTGCGTATGTACGTAGGTGCGTATGTACGTATGTGCGTATGTATGTATGTGCGTATGTATGTATGTATGTATGTATGTATGTATGGTATGTATGTATGTATGTATGTACGTACGTATATATCTACGTAGTACGTATCTATGTGGTACGTATGTATGTATGTACGTATGTATGTATTGTTGGATTCTATGTGCCCAAGACAAATATAATATTGATGCGGTTAGTATGTTATGATCCAAGTCGCGTTTACCCAATAACAAGGTTAGCAAACACCAATTAATATTTAATTGGTGATATGATCATGCAATTAAATATTTACACCAATTTAGAAAATGGGTTTTCTAAATAAGTTGCATATGAAATAGAACAAATTATGAGGATAATTGTTGATGGGTTTATTGTTAATTGTTATTTAAAGGGTTAAATAGCACAAATAACATCAGATTATACTTTAATTAAATTTTTAATTAGAGAAGACATGTCACATTTAAATATGTCTAGTAGATGACTTATTTAATGTGTGACAAAAAGGGCTTATTATAGAGAGTGTGTTTGGTGTTAGATTAAAGAGGGAAAACCCTTAATCTTAAATTTTCGGCCGCCCTTGGGTGTTTTGATTGGCCCTCTTTCTTTGAAAACAAAACACACACTCAACAAGTCTCACACTCTTCAAAATCTGACCATCTCTCATATGCATGTAAGGACACACAACCTTTCTCTCTCTCTCTCTCTCTCAAAATTCTCGCAAAGCAGCTGAAAGAAGAAGAGATTTTCGGTTTTTGAGTGTTTTTGGGTGTGCTCTCCCTAGCCAGAGTGGTGTGTTACTTCACGGGCTTGGGGTATACAAGCTTGAGGATCTCTAATCTTGAAGTCTCGGTCATTTTCAGCATCAAACACCTCCCTTCTGTCGAACTTCAGCTGTTGGAGAAGGTATCCTGGCAGCCCTTTTGTGGTTGTCATATTGAGTTGCTTGTTGCTTTTTCATAGCTTGTCTATTCACATAATATGATCCTTGTATTATGTGTTTGTTTCATATGCTTAATGGCCACTTAAAGAACATATATTTCAGCTTTCAAAATCATTCAAAAACTAATATTATCCGCTGCGTTTTCTGAAAGTTTAAATGGTTAAACTAGTTTTATGTTCTTGCAAACCCTACAATATGTAGTATGTATTGTACGTATGTATGTATGTATTATGTATGTATGTATGTATGTATGTAGGTACGTACATATGTATGTATGTATGTAGTATGTACGTACCTATGTATGTCGTACGTATGTATGTATGTATGTACGTTATGTATGTGCATATGTATGTATGTTTGTCTGTATGTATGTATGTATGTATGTATGTATGTACGTATGTATGTATGTATTTATGTATGTATGTAGTATGTATGTATTTATGTATGTATGTATGTATGTATAAAGTATGTATGTATGGTTGTAAGTATGTATGTATGTAGTATGTCTGGTGTATGTATGTATGTATGTATGTATGTATGTAAGTATGCATACATGTATGTATGCATACATGTAGTATGCATGCATGTATGTATGCGTGTATGTATGCATGTATGTATGTATGTTTGTATGTATGTATGTATGTATGTAGTATGTATGTATGTATGTATGTATGTATGTAGTATGTATGTATGTATGTATGTATGTATGTATGTATGTAATGTATGTATGTATGTATGTATGTATGTATGTATGTATGTATGTATGTAGGTACGTATGGTATGTAAGTATGTACATACGTATCTATGTAGGTACATATGTATGTAGGTATGTATGTAGTATGTGTATACGTATGTATGTATGTACGTATGTATGTATGTACGTATGTATGTATGTACGTATGTACGTATGTCTGTATGTACTTATGTATGTATGTGCGTATGTACGTATGTGCGTATGTAGGTATGTGCGTATGTATGTATGTTGTATGTTTGTATGTATGTATGTATGTATGTATGTATGTATGTATGTAAGTACGTACGTACGTCGTACGTATGTATGTATGTATGTATGTATCATGTATGTATGTATGGATGTATGTATGTACGTATGTATGTATTATATGTATGCATGTATGAAGTATGTATGTATGTATGTTGCATGTATGTATGTTTGTATGTATGGTATCTATGTATGTATGCATGTATGTATGTATGAATGTATGTATGTACGTTTGTATGTATGTACGTATGTATGTATGTACGTATGTATGTAGGTACGTACGTATGTATGTACGTATGTATGTAGGTATGTATGTATGTATGTATGTACGTATGTATGTACGTATGTATGTATGTATGTGCGTATCTATGTATGTACGTATCTATGTATGTACGTACGTATGTATGTGCGTATGTATGTACGTATGTATGTATGTATGTATGTATGTATGTATGTGTGTATGTATGTATGCATGCATGTATGTATGTATGTATGTATGTATGTACGTATGTATGTATGTATGTACGTATGTATGTATGCATGTATTTATGTACGTATGTACGTATGTACGTACGTATGTATGTATGTATGTATGTATGTGTGTATGTATGTATGTATGTATGTATACGTATGTATGTATGTACGTATTGATGGGTTTGATAGAACACATGAAAAACAAGTTTAGCCTTTTAAACTTTCTGAAAAACGCAGCGGAAGAATAGCTTTATAACATGTTAATAAGCTGAAAATTTCATGTTTTAAATGATTTTATAATGGAAAAACAGACTCAAATCAAAAGGATCTTTAATATGTGAATAAGCAAGCTATATAAACACATAAAACATTCATAATGTGACAACCAAAAAAGCTACAAACTACCTCCTTCCAGCAGTGAAATCGACCAAGAGAAGAAGGATGATGAATGCTCAAAATCTCGGCCAAGGCTCCAAAAAGAGGATCGCTCAAGCTTGTTTCCTTAGGTACTTAAGTATGTTCTTTACAGCCATCCAATGACTGTTTCCAGGATTTTGCTCGTAACGGCTTGTCATGCTTAAGGCGCATGACACGCCGGTCAAGTGCTATCATTGCATACATGATGGATCCAATAGTAGATGCGTATGGGATTGCCTTCATTTTATCTTGCTCATCCTTTGAGGGGGACATTGAGTCGTACATAATATCGTTCCTCTTTGAATAGGTACCGTACCTTTCTTAGAGTTCTCCATCTTGAATCTTTTCAAGATTTTATCAATGTATGCACTTTGATTTAAACCAATCAACCCCCTTGATCTATCCCTATAGATCTTTATTCCCAGAATATAGGCGGCCTCACCAAGATCCTTGATGGAAAAACAACTTCCAACCAGGTTTTTACACCTTCCAAGGTTGGAATGTCATTTCCAAATAGTAGTATGTCATCAACATAGAATACTAGGAAAGTTACTATGCTCCCACTAGCCTTCTTTACACACAAGCCTCATCAGCATTTTTGATCAAGACAAATTTCTTTACCTCCTCATCAAAACAATGATTCCAGCTTCTCGACGCTTGCTTCAATCCATAATTGATTTCTTTACTTGCATACTTTATTAGGATGTTTTGGATCGACAAAACCTTCAGGCTGAACCAGATAGACATCTTCCTCAAGATATCCATTTAGGAAAGCGGGTTTGACATCCATTTGCCAAATCTCATAATCATAATGAGCAGCTATGGCAAACAATATCCTTATAGACTTTAGCATCGTAACAGGTGAGAAGGTTTCATCATAATCAACCCCTTGAGTTTGAGTGAAACCCTTTGTTACAAGTCTAGCTTTATAAGTATCCAACTTTCCATGCATATCGGTTTTCTTCTTGAAAACCCACTTACTTCCAACTACCTTGGAATTAAGAGGTGGTACAACAAGTTCCCAAACTTGATTGTCATACATGGATTGCATCTCAACATTCATGGCCTCAAGCCATTTGTCACAATCCAAATTGGACACTGCATCATGGTATGTGGTTGGTTCATGTGAATCTACCACATAGCATCCATCTATGAAAATCCGTATCTTTCAGGTGGATTACTAGTTCTACCACTTCTACGAACGTTTTGTGTGTATTGATCAACCACTTGATCAAATTCAACATCCTCATGTTGAATGCTAGTTTCAACCAACGTGCATCGGGTTGTGGTTCTTCATCTCCTCAAGATCCACTGTTCTACTGCTAGTTCTTCCATAAGGAACTTTGCTTCTAAGAACTCACCCTTTCTTGCAACAAACACCTTTGTTCGGTGGATCATAGAAATAATATCCCATAGAATCTCTAGGATATCCAATAAAGATACACTTGGGGATCGAACTTCCAATTTGTTGGGGTGGGAGTCTTACCATAAGCCTCACAACCCCAGACCCTTAAGTATGATAGGGATGGAACTCTTCCACGACATATCTCAAAAGGTGTCCTTTCCACCTTTTTGGTTGGGGCCGTATTTAAAATACGGGCCGCGGAGAGCGTAGCGAAACCCCAAATGATAGAGGTAATGTGCTTCTAGCCATCATAGATCAGACCATATCTAATAAGGTTCGATTCCTCCTCTAGGACACACCATTGTGTTGTGGTGTTCCAGGTGGAGTGAGTTGTGAGACAATCCCACAACTCCTAAGATGATCTTGGAAAGCATCACTTAGGTATTCACCTCCTCTATCGGTGCGGAGAACTTTAATCGACTTGTTGAGTTGATTTTCTACTTCATCTTGAAGATTTTGAACATTTCAAAAGCTTCATCTTTGTGCCTTAATAAGTACACATACCCATAGCGACTATAATCGTCGGTAAAGGTAATGAAGTATCTTTCACCATTCCTAGTCATTGGTTTAAAAGGACCACATACATCCGAATGTATGATTCCTAATAAATCTTTTGCCCTTTCGTTAGTTCCACTAAAGGGTGCCTTAGTCATTTTACCTTGTAAACAAGACTCACATACATCAAATGAATCACATTCATTGTTTTTAAAAGACCATTCTTTGAACTGTTGTATACGTTTCTTGTTTATATGACCAAGACGACAATGCCAAAGATAGGTATCATTCAAATCCAACTTGAGTTTCTTGGTGCTAGTTGGTACAATGAACTATTAAAGTATTTTCATGAACCAATTCATAAATACCATTAATGGGTATAGCTTTAAAATAGAACATATCATTTAAAGAAACATGAATATCATTTTCAACAAAAGATAATACATAATCATAAAGTCTTAATTGGGATACAGAAATAATGTTCCTAGTCATACTAGGAGCATACAAAACATTCTTCAAAATAACATCCAAGCCACTTGGAAGTTTCAAGATGTAGTCCCCACGAGCTTCAACTTGGACTTTGGTTCCATTGCCCATGAAGAGGATAACATCCCCTTGAGTGAAGTCCCTACTTCTTTTGAACCCTTGCAACAAATTGCAAATATGAGTTCCACATCCGGTATCTAATACCCATGTGTTTGAAGATGTAACATTAAGATCAATATGAATCATGTATATTGTACCTGAGGTCTGCCGGCATCCCTCTTGGATTTCAACTCTTGGAGATGGACAGGATAATTTCTTGCCCAATGTCCAATCTCCCCACACTTGAAGCAGGGTCATTGGTAGCAACCTTTTGCTTCTTCTCTTGTGGTTTGGGTGGCACCTTGCCACCCCTTTCCCTTTTACCCATACGGGTCCCTTACCCTTGGCAACCTTTACTTGGGTGCGGGATGAGGCTTTTTCTTGTTCCTCTTCATTGATGGTGAGAACGGGTAAAACCCTTTTACCCATGGCCACCTAGGCCGTTTTTAGCATTGAGTGAAGCTCACCAATGCTTTTGTCCAAGCATTCAGTTGTAATTCAACACAAATGTCTCGAACTTCTTGGTAAGGCCATTGAGGATCAAATCCATGGCCAATTCATTCGAGACGGGACAATTAAGCCTCTCGAGGCGGTCAATATGACTTTTCATCTTAAGTACATAAGATGAAACATATTGGTTGTCGTCCATATGACATGCATGGAGTGCTCGAACCGTTTCGAAGCGCTTAACCCTTGCTTGCTGTTGGAACGTTTCCTTCAGCTGGGTTATCACGTCATAAGCTCCGTGATGTTCATACTCCTTTTGGAGATCCGGAGTCATGCTCGCCAGCATGAGACAAGACACTTGGACGGAGTCCTCAGTGTACTTTAGCCAATCGTTATAGGCCTCCTCATCATCCTCAGCAGGTTGATTAGGGATAGGGTTCTAAAATATATGATCGTCTTTCTTGCTTGAGAACGATTCTCAAGTTTCGATACCAATCAATAAAGTTGTTATGATTTAGACGTTCCTTTTAGAGGATCGCTCGTAATGATTGGTTTGGACGCGGATGAGTTATCATGATTATCATTATTGGTGGCCATCTACAAAATTAACAAAGATCTATTTTAGTATTTTCGATATAGTTATTTTTAGTAATTAATGCCTTTTAAGGTCATTTTAATATTAAAGTCTAGAATCCAACATTACATTTAAATTGTGGTTAGGTGACATTTATCCCACGATTTATCCAACATTACGTTTGATGATTGCAACCATTTGCAACTTCTAGAAATATGGGATCGACTTGAAACATCATAAGTAAAGGCGGCATGTTAATCCCATCAACACCATTTCGAAAACACACACCGTAGGTGATCCATTTGACATGGTTTGCAAATCAAGATACCTACTACACCTACGTGTGAGTTTGCCAACAAATAAGTGGTTAGGTGACCTTTATCCCACAAATAAGGCATTCTCACCTCAAATCACAAGTTCCCTCAAAATGGTTAGGTGACCTTTATCCCACTAAGAGTCCCAAGTGACTCAAGTGTTGTGTAAAAGGACGGTGTTGATCCTGTTTAAAATTTTAGAGATTTCATAATACAAGTTTTAGAAAACTCTATGTACTTGTATTTGCATGCTTTCAAATACAAGGTACCCTATGGTCCTTTGATTAAAACCAATTTAATCTTTAAAATCATTAAATCATTTTAATAACCTTTTATTACTTTTAATGATTAAGAACTACCCATTTTCAGCTGTAAAGTTTTTGTTAATGAGTTTGTGATGTATGACAAATCATCAACCAACAATCAAAATAACTAAACATACAACATGAGTGCATAACCATAGCCACTAAGTTGACAACACTTGTTTACCATCACAGTGTCATCATAAGGTCCTTCCTAAGGGTTTGTAATGACACATTATATTGTCCAGGACTCCCACTTGAATCCATATCCAATACTTCAAGGTCCATGTTTTTTTGATGTCCATCTCTTTGGTCTGGATCTTGTGCATCTTCCTTTACAAAAATGTATCCTAATAATTTTTTATAATAAGAAATCCACCTATCTATAATTACATAACCAAATGAACAAATAATACAACCCAAATAATTGTTGGGTTTTGTAGTTGTAATCAAAGACATATTAACTATTAACATGTAAAACGCAGCGGATTTTCAGTTCAAATAAGGTTTATGTATCATATACATATGTTAAAGCAAAACCCAAAACAAGGATCTTATTATATGGAATAACACACTATCACAACATACATATATCAACCATATATACTACCTTTAGAAACGTGGAAGGAGGCTAGGAGATGATGTTGAATGTCAAGACTTCAAAGTAGAAATCCTCAAGATGATCCCCAAGCTTCCTCCAACACCCACTTGCTAGGTCTTGCAACACCAACCTCAAAGACACTCTTGAGGATCGATTTTTTCAGCCAAAACAACACTTGTTTTTAGCTGGAAATGCTTCTATTTTCTGCTCCAAAAACCGAATTCTATGGAGAGATTAGAGAGAAATTCCTTTTCTATGTGTGTGTGAGAGAAGGTGTATTCTTGGAAGAGTGTTGTAATGATAAAATTTGCAAGGACCAAGATGTACATCAAGAGCCTTGCAAGCCCCAAGGGCGGCCGAAATGTGGACCTTGGAGGGTCCCTCTCATTTTTGAATTTTTATCCAAAAACACCCTTGCACTCTATTGATTTTATAAGATTAAAACCCTTTTATCTTATAAAATTAATACACTTTTGTTTAAATTATTTAACCAACTTAAATAATAGAAACAAGTAATTTCTCATGAACAATTATCCATATAATGTTGTTCATCATCAAAAGCAATGTTTTAGAAAACCCGGTTTCTATGTTGGTGCTTATATTTATTTGTTTGATCTTATCAACGAATAAATATTTATCGGTGTTTGTTTTGCTTGTTATTGGGTATGACCCGACTTGGATCATATCACACTAGCCACATCAATTTAGTATGTATCTTGGGCAGATCAAATCCTTCAATCTCCCACTTGCACAAGATTCATAGAGAATTGATGCAAGTAGCAAATAACGCCTAGCAACGGTTTGCTACCCCTAATGTATATGACTAAGTGCCATTCAATAACATCATCCCTTTCAAGTACCCTACTTGAATATGATTTAGGTGAATAAATCATTTATCCTTTTGTTACAGATGTCATGTTAAATCCTAGAGACATAGAATTGTCATTCTCCGTTGATTTAACTTTAACAGGCCTTAGACATCTAACTCTTAACGAATAAGAGGAACAAATTCCATCTTGACTACATACGTCTCTCACAATCACCTTATATTATACCCGAACTCAGCCTTATGTACTGCCAATATTTCAGAACAGCAAAGAACTAACTTAAAGTACAATACTTGGTGAATATCAAGACCCAATATGTATCTCAGGTATGAGGATACAATGATATTCGCCTTTACTCAATATCTCTTATGACTAATCACAAAGATTCCATGCAGAAATAATTGAGAGCGGGTCAGTCCAATATCCATATCCCATAGATATCAATGAACCTTGGTAGCAACGTCTTGCTCTATATTCATACTTAGTGAATATCAACCAATCCAAGTTCATTATAGTCTTACATTCATAGTTGTTCCCACAAGTACGATCGACTACGGACGTTTTAGAATAACTTACTTATTCACGGATTTAAACATGTTAAAATAGAAGAACAAATGAAAATTATAACCATATAATAAGTCAAATTACATAAGTTCCAATATCCAAATACAAAATTTGATCAAGTCCAATTACTAGAATATCGAAGTCCTAAGGCCCAAGTATGACTTTCATGCTTTGACCTGTCTAGGAGCTTCGTGAATGGATCCGCAATGTTTTGATCGGTGTGAACTTTGCGAATACATATCTTTCCCTTTTCAACTTCATCCCTAATGTAGTTGAATCTCCGTTCAATGTGCCGAGTCTTTTGATGAGCACGAGGTTCCTTGATTTGAGCAATCGCGCCCTCGTTGTCACAAAAGATCTCTAGGGGGTCTTGAATGGTAGCAACGACCCCTAGATCAGCAATGAACTTCCTAAGCCACGCAGCTTCTTGAGCTGCCAGTGAAGCGGCGATGTATTCAGATTCTGTTGTAGATAATGCCACTACATCTTGCTTTGAGCTCTTCCAAGAGACCGCTCCTCCATTCATAATGAAGACATATCCCGACTGTGATCGAGAATCATCTCGATCAGTTTGGAAACTTGCATCTGTGTAACCCTTTACCACGAGCTCCTCCTCACCAGATCCATATATTAAGAACATATCCTTAGTGTTCCTAAGGTATTTCAAAATACTTTTAACAGCCATCCAATGACTATTACCAGGATTCTGCTGATATCTGCTTGTCATACTTAGAGCATATGACACGTCCGGCCTAGTACATATCATTGCATACATGATGGATCCTATAGCAGACGCATATGGGACTCCACTCATTCTTTCTTGTTCAACCTTTGAACTAGGGCATTGAGATGAGCTCAATATAGTCCCCTTTTGAATAGGTACCAGACCTTTCTTAGAATTCTCCATCTTGAACCTTTTCAAGATCTTATCAATGTATGCACTTTGGTTTAAACCTATCAGTCGTCTTGATCTATCCCTATAGATCTTTATACCCAAAATATAGGTGGCTTCACCAAGATCTTTAATGGAAAAATCTTCCAAGCCAGGCTTTTACACCATCCAAGGTTGGAATGTCGTTTCCAAATAGTAAAATGTCATCAACATATAATACAAGGAAGGTGATAGTGCTCCCACTAGCTTTCTTATATACACAGGCTTCATCAGCGTTTTTGATGAAGCCAAATTTCTTTACTTCATCATCAAAACGGTGATTCCAGCTTCTTGATGCTTGTTTCAATCCATAGATTGACTTCTTTAACTTGCATACCTTTTCAGGATGTTTTGGATCGACAAAACCTTCAGGCTGTTTCATATGGACATCTTCCTCAAGATATCCATTAAGGAAAGCGGTTTTGACGTCCATTTGCCATATCTCATAGTCATAATATGCTGCTATGGCAAATAATCCTAATAGACTTTAGCATTGCCACAGGTGAAAAGGTTTCATCATAATCAACCCCTTGAGTTTGAGTGAAACCTTTTGCTACAAGTCTAGCTTTATAGGTATCCAAGTTTCCATGCATATCGGTTTTCTTCTTGAAAACCCACTTACTCCCAACTATCTTGGACTTAAGAGGTGGTGTAACCAATCCCAGACTTGGTTATCATACATGGATTGCATCTCAACGTTCATGGCTTCTTGCCATTTGTCACAATCAGGTTTTGACATTGCATCTTGGTATGTGGTTGGTTCATCTGAATCTACCACATAGCATCCATCCATGAAAAATCCATATCTCTCAGGAGGAACACTAATTCTACCAGATCTGCGAACGTTTTGTGTATTTTGATCATCCATATGATCATTCTCAACATCCTCATGTTGATTGCTAGTATTAACCAATTGTGTATCTTCTTGTGAATCATGAACCTCTTCAAGTTCCACTGTTCTTCCGCTAGTTTCTTCCAAAAGAAACTTAGTTTCCAAGAACTCTGCCTTTCGAGCAATAAACACTTTCTGCTCTGTCGGATCATAGAAATAATATCCAATACAATCTCTAGGATATCCGATGAAGATACACTTCGTGGATCGCCCTTCCAGTTTGTTCTGAGTGTATTGCTTAGGATAAGCTTCACACCCCCAAACTTTCAAATATGATAATGATGGAACCCTTCCATGCCATACTTCGAAAGGTGTCCTTTCCACTTTCTTGGTTGGGGCCATATTTAAAATACGGGCCGCGAGAGCAACGCGAAACCCCAAAATGACAGAGGTAGTGTACTTCTAGCCATCATAGATCGAACCATATCCAATAGAGTTCGATTCCTCCTCTCAGACACACCATTATGTTGTGGTGTTCCAGGTGGAGTTAGTTGTGAGACAATCCCACAACTTCTAAGATACTCTTGAAATTCACTACTTAGGTATTCACCTCCTCTATCTGTGCGAAGAACCTTGACCGTTTTGTTGAGTTGATTTTCAACTTCATTCTTGAATATTTTGAACATTTCAAAAGATTCATGTTTGTGTCTTAACAAGTACACATACCCATAACGACTATAATCATCGGTAAAGGTAATGAAGTATCTTTCACCATTCCTAGTCATTGGTTTAAAAGGTCCACATACATCCGAATGTATGATCCCTAATAAATCTTTCGCCCTTTCATTAGTCCCACTAAAAGGGGCCTTTGTCATTTTACCTTGTAAGCAAGACTCGCACACATCGAATGAATCATTTTCATTGGTTTTCAAAAGACCATTCTTTTGAAGTTTATGCATACGATTCTTATTTATGTGTCCAAGGCGACAATGCCAAAGATAGGAATCACTCAAATCTAATTTGAGCCTTTTGGTGGTTGCTTGGTACATTGAGCTATCATATGTTGTGTTATCATGAACCAATTCATAAATACCATTACAAGGAATAGCCTTAAAATAAAACACATGATTCAAAGTAACATGAATATCATTGTCAACAAATTTGAAATCATAATCATATTGTCTTAAACGGGAAACAGAAATGATGTTCCTAGTCAAACTAGGAGCATACAAAATATTCTTTAAAATAACTTCCAAACCACTTGGAAGCTTCAAAATAGTCTCCTTGGGCTTCCACATGAACCTTTGCACCATTGCCCATGAAGAGACTAACTTCCCCTTTTGAATAATGTTACTTCTTTTGAACCCCTGCAACAAATTGCAAATATGAGTTCCACATCCGGTATCTAATACCCATGTGTTAGAAGAAATTACATTTAGCTCAAAATGTATCATAAAGATTGTACCTGAGGTTTGCCCGTCCCTCTTCGACCTCAACGCTTTGAGATAGACCGGACAATTGCGTTTCCAATGGCCTACCTCACCACACTCAAAACAAGGGTCATCTTGAGCAACCTTTTGCTTCTTTTCTTTTGGTTTGGGGGGTTCCATTTTTGCTTTTCCCTTTCCCTTGACGTGCCCCTTCCCTTTGGCAACGCTTGCCTTAGGGTTGGGGAGGTGCCTCTTCCTACTACCTCCTTCATTGATCGTAAGGACCGGCAGAACCTTTCTACCCATGCCCGCCTCGGCCGTTTTTAGCATTGAATGAAGCTCACCAATGCTCTTGTCCCAACCATTCATGTTATAGTTCATAACAAAACTATCAAACTTCTTTGATAGAGAGTTGAGGATCAAATCCTTTGCCAACTCGTTGGACACACGACAGTTAAGCCTTTCGAGGCGATCAATGTGGCTCTTCATCTTAAGAACGTAGGATGACACCGATTGGGTCTCGTCCATCCGACATGCATGGAGCGCTCGAACCGTTTCGAAGCGCTCTACCCTTGATTGTTGTTGGAACATTTCCTTCAACTGGGTGATCATGTCAAAGGCATTGTGGTTTTCAAAGTCCTTTTGCAAGTCGGGAATCATACTCGCTAGCATGAGACATGAGACTTGCACGGAGTCCTCGGTGTACTTGACCCACTCGGCAAAGGCCTCAACGTCACTCTCATCGGTTGATCGGGAATGGGATCGTCTAACACATAGGACTTCTTTTCTTGCTTGAGAACTATTCTCAAGTTTCGATACCAATCCATGAAGTTCCCATGGTTTAGACGTTCCTTTTCGAGGATCGTTCTTAGTGATAGGTTATGGACGGTCGGGATAGCGTTGTTGTTGTTAGCCATCTACAATATTACAAAGTTCAAATTTTAGTATTTCGATGTTTAAGCATTTTTAATTATTAATACCCTTTTATGTCTCATAGACAATTAATAATTAAAACTAGAATCCAACGTTACATTTAAATATCGGTTAGGTGACCTTTATCCCTTTATTTAAATTAACAAGGTAGTCAACGTTTTGACAATTGTAACCCATTACAATTTCTAGTTTTTATGGGATCGTTTTAAACATCTTATGTTTAGTTTGGCATGTTAATCCCATCAACACCGTTTGTACGTCATGCTTCGGTGATCCTAATGCATGATTTCCAAATCAAGTCGTCCTACTTAGACACACGTGTGATATCACTAATATAAGTGGTTAGGTGACCTTTATCCCACAAATATAGTAATTTCACCTCAACTTCTCAAGTTTCTACATTTGGTTAGGTGACCTTTATCCCATAAATAAGTTACAAGTGAATTGAGTGTTGTTTAAAAGGATGGTGTTAAACTTGTTTTTAAAAAAAAGGGTTTTGAAGTTTCTAAAACTTAGTTATAGAAAACCTTTTATACCATACAACTTGTATGCATTCAAATGCATGGTATTATTTGAAAAACAATTTTTAAGGTTCCTTTTAATAAAACCCATTTTTATTAAATCATTAACCCTTAATAAACTCATTTTATTAATCCATTTAATGATTATAAAGAACCATTTTATGCTTGATGCGCCATAGTTGTTAAACTAGTTTGTCAATTTTCAATCCAAAACAAACACAACCAAGATAACCAAACAATCAACCAAACATAATATAATAAGTGCACAACCAAAGCCAATAATTTTGAACACACTTGCTTGCCATAACAAGTGTGTTAAGGAGTCAATCCAAAGGTAAAATGACACATTGTTGAGTTGATGAACTCCCACTTGAACTTGCATCCAAATGCTTCAAGTATGCCTTTTGTGTTGTGATTCCATCATCATCTTTAGGCTTCCTTTATGTGTTACAAAACAGCCCCCAAAAGCTTATTACATAGAAAAGGTCCTAATACATTTTTCTAGTAAAATAAGATACAAGCTAATCTATTTATTACATACCAAATGAAATAAATAAATTACATATGCTTTATTACATCCAAATGAAACAACATCACAAATAATCAATCACAAGGTCATGGCTAGGCTTTGTGCACTTAGAACACATCCAAAACAAGTCCAAAACGATAATGTGGCAGCCCCTTTTAACCCAAGTTTTTGGCCAACACAAACCAAGAACATGTGGGTTTATGTCCAAACAAACAAACCATCATATGATCTATATTTTTCAAGATCTTTACATGCATATAAAGTAATATCTTGAAAACAAAGGGACTTCCATGTAAAGAAATTTCCAGCCCACTTTTTAGAGAAAAAGGACCCGAAAATTCATGTTGGAAGCATGTATCCATATAATCCGGCTCTAGATGCCATTGTTGGTTTTGTAGATGTAAATCAAAGACATATTAACTATTAACATGTAAAACGCAGCGGATTTTCAGTTCAAATAAGGTTTATGTATCATATACATATGTTAAAGCAAAACCCAAAACAAGGATCTTATTATATGGAATAACACACTATCACAACATACATATATCAACCATATATACTACCTTTAGAAACGTGGAAGGAGGCTAGGAGATGATGTTGAATGTCAAGACTTCAAAGTAGAAATCCTCAAGAGATGATACCCCAAGCTTCCTCCAAACACCCACTTGCTAGGTCTTGCAACACCAACCTCAAAGACACTCTTGAGGATCGATTTTTTCAGCCAAAACAACACTTGTTTTAAGCTGGAAATGCTTCTATTTTCTGCTCCAAAAACCGAATTCTATGAGAGATTAGAGAGAAATTCCTTTTGCTATGTGTGTGTGAGAGAAGGTGTATTCTTGGAAGAGTGTTGTAATGAATAAAATTTGCAAGGACCAAGATGTACATCAAGAGCCTTGCAAGCCCCAGGGCGGCCGAAATGTGGACCTTGGGGGTCCCTCTCATTTTTGAATTTTTATCCAAAAATCACCCTTGCACTCTATTGATTTTATAAGATTAAAACCCTTTTATCTTATAAAATTAATACACTTTTGTTTAATATTATTTAACCAACTTAAATAATAGAAACAAGTAATTTCTCATGAACAATTATCCATATAATGTTGTTCATTATCAAAAGCAATGTTTTAGAAAACCCGGTTTCTATGTTGGTGCTTATATTTATTTGTTTGATCTTATCAACGAATAAATATTTATCGGTGTTTGTTTTGCTTGTTATTGGGTATGACCCGACTTGGATCATATCACACTAGCCACATCAATGTAGTATGTATCTTGGGCAGATCAAATCCTTCAATAATAACATAAAATACAACCCAATTGGATGCATAACAAACCAACCATTCCAATCATCCCAATCAAAAGGCCAAAGGCTAGGTTATGCAAAACTAACATCCAATGGCATTCATCAAACATCTATGAAACCCCACCTTTAAAACCACCAATTTCAGCCAACATAAACTGAATTTTGGGTTTTAAACCTTGTCCACACATCAACATTTCAGAATATATATCTTTCAGTCTAATCACTAGCATGTGTGATTATGACTTGTCCTGTTTGGGGAATCATTCATACAAAATATAGCGGGCCCAAAATCAGCCTATATAAGTGAAATACTTCTTTAGAACCGATTTTAAAGACTAAAACAGCAGTTATCCACATAACCGCTCTGATGCATTGATGGGTTTGACAGGACACCAAGAAAACAAGTTTAACCTTTTAAACTTTCTGAAAAACCAGCGGAGTAATATCGCTTTATAACATGTTAATAAGCTGAAAATTTCATGTTCTAAATATGTTTTTAAGATGGAAAAACAAACCCAAATCAAAGGATCTTTAAATTTGAATAAGCAACCTATATAACACATAAAACATTCATAATGTGACAACCAAACAAGCTGCCAAACTACCTCCTTCCAGCAGCTAAATCGACCAAGAGAAGAAGGATGATGAATGCTCAAAATCTCGGCCAAGGCTACAAAAAGAGGATCCCTCAAGCTTGTATACCCCAAGCTCCTTGCAAGCACCTCTTGTAGGGAGATTCAACACCAAAACAACACCAAAAACCTGAAAATAGCTCCTTCTTTCTGCTGCCTTTTGAGAGGTGTAGAGAGAGAGAGAAGAGTTGTGGTGTGTTGCATGCAAAAATGAGATGGATCAGATTTATTTTTGTCCCCGAGACTAGTTAAGTGTGTTTTTGGCTTACAAGAAAAAAATGGTCGAATGAAAACAAGGGGAAGGGGCGGCCAAAAGACATTCAAAAGGGGGTTTTCCCTCTTTAATCAAACACACACACACAAACAATAACTAGTCTTTTTGTCACACATTAATAAGTCATCTACTAGACTTATTAAATATGATATATGTCTTCTCTAATAAAAAATTTAATTAAAGTACACTCTCATGTTATTTGTGTATTTAAACCCTTTAAATAACAAATAATAATAAACCCATCAACAAATTATCCTCATAATTTGTTCCATCTCATATGAAACTTATTTAGAAAACCCATTTTCTAATTGGTGTAAATATTTAATTGCATGATCATATCGTCAATAAATATTAATTGGTGTTTGCTAAGCTTGTTATGGGTATAAACCAACTTGATCATAACGTACTAACGCATCAATATTCCATGTGTCTTGGGCACATAGAATCCAACACGTATGTATGTATGTAGGTATGTAGTATGTACATATGTATGTATGTATGTACGTATGTATGTATGTATGTATGTATGTATGTATGTATGTATGTATTGTATGTATGTATGTATGTATGTTTGTATGTATGTATGTATGTAAGTATGTATGAATGTATGTATGTATGTATGTATGTATGTATGTATGTATGTATGTACGTGTTGTATGTATGTATGTATGTATATGTATGTACGTATGTATGTACGTACGTACGTATCAATGTATGTACGTATGTATGTATGTACGTATCTATGTACGTAGGTATGTATGTACGTATGTATGTATGTACGTAGGTATGTATGTACGTATTTATGTATGTACTTATGTATGTATGTGCGTATGTATGTATGTGCTTATGTATGTATGTGCGTATGTATGTATGTTTGTATGTATGTATGTATGTATGTATGTTGTATGTATGTATGTATGTACGTATGTATGTACGTATGTATGTACGTACGTACGTATCTATGTATGTACGTATGTATGTATGTATGTATGTATGTACGTATGTATGTATGTACGTATGTATGTATGTACGTATGTATGTATGTACGTATGTATGTATGTACTTATGTATGTATGTGCGTATGTACGTATGTGCGTATGTATGTATGTGCGTATGTATGTATGTTTGTATGTATGTATGTATGTATGTATGTATGTATGTATGTATGTATGTATGTATGTATGTATGTATGTATGTATGTATGTATGTATGTATGTATGTATGTATGTATGTATGTATGTATGTATGTATGTATGTATGTATGTATGTATGTATGTAGTATGTATGTATGTATGATGTATGTATGTATGTATGTATGTGTGTATGTACATACGTATGTATGTATGTATGTATGCATGTATGTATGTATGTATGTATCTATGTATGTATGTATATACGTATTTATGTATGTATGTATGTATGTATGTATTGAAAGGTTTGTTGGAAGATAAACCCGAGGTTAACCTTTTAAACTTTCAGAAAACCCAGTGGATATATATATTTTAAAACGTGATTTTAAAGCTGAAAATTTATGTTTTATGGTGACATGTATACGAAAGAAACAAACCCAAACAAAAGAATCATATATGTGAATAAGCAAGCAATGAACAAAATGTTAATGAACATAAAATCACAGCTACATGAGCTGTGAACAACTACCTTTCTCCAGCTAAAAATCGACCAAGGAAGAGTTGTATGATGCTTATGATTCGGCCAAGGCTCCAAGGAAGGACCCCTCAAGCTTGTGTGCAAACAATCTTCTTGTTAGGGAGATGAACACCAAAAAGAAACCCCCAAAAAACTGCTGCTAGTCCGTGGATTCTTTTGAGAGAGAGAGAGTGATTTTGTTTCAAAATGCATGTAATGAGAGAGGTCAAAATGTTTGAGTGTATGACATGCTTTATTGTGTATCTATTCAAGAGAGAAAAAGGGCCAATCCCATAATAGTGGGGCGGCCGAAATCTTTTAAGGGAAAAAGGTTTTTGCCTCTTAAACACACACACATAATATATAAAACTTGTCATTTAATAATTTATACAATTAACCATTTAATTGTATAAGTTATAAACCCCTTTTATTATTTGATGTTATCTAACCTCTTTAAATAACATTACAAATATAATACCAAACAAAATATCATAATAAGTTGTTCCATCTCATATGCAACTTATTTAGAAAACCCATTTTCTAAATTTGGTGTTAATATTTAAATGCATGATCATATCATCAATTGAATAGTTGTTTGTGTTTGCAAGCTTGTTATTGGGTATAACCCGACTTGGATCATGACATACTAACCGCATCAATGTTCTATGTGTCTTGGGCATACAGAATCCAAAAATCTCCACTTGCACAAGATTCATAGAAAATTGATGCAAGCAGTAAATACCGCCTAACAACGGTTTACTACCCTTAATATGCATGACTTATAGCCATTCAATAACATCATCCCTTTCAAGTACCCTACTTGAAATGATTTAGGTGAATTAATCATCTATCCTTTTGTTACAGATGTCATGTCAAATCCAAGGACACAGAGTGATCATTCCTTGTTGATTTAACTTATCCAGGCCTTAGACATCTAACTCTCAACGAATAAAAGGAACAAATTACATCTTGACTACATACGTTTCTCACAATCACCTTGTGTCACACCAGAACATATTCTCATGTACAGCCCATTATTTCAAAACAGCGGATAACCAGATCAAGGTATCACACTTGGTGAATAACAAAACCCAATATGTATCTCAGGTCTGAGGATACCAAATGATATTGCCTTTACTCAAAGTTACTTATGATCAATCAATAAGATTCCATGTAGTAAATTTTGAGTTGTGGGTTAGTCCAATATTTGTATCCCACAAATATCTATGAACCTTGGTATCAACCCATTGCTCTATATTCATCCTTATGAATATCAACCAATCCAAGTTCATAATAATCTTACCTTCACACTTTTCCCACAAGTCTGAACGACTACGGACATTTAGAGTAAGCAATTTACTCATGGATTAAACATGCTAAATTGGAATATTAATTAAAACATTATAACAAAATAATTTTATTCAATAATAAAGAGTTCCAAATATCCAAATACCTTACAGATCAAATCCAATCACTAGAATAACCAAGTCCCATGGCACAAGTATGACCTTCATGCTTTGCCTTTTCAAGGAGTTTCGTGAGTGGATCCGCAATTTTCTGATCCATGTGAACTTTGCGAATACATATCTTTCCCTTTTCAACTTCATCTCGTATGTAGTTGAATATCCGCTCAATGTGCCTAGTCTTTTGATGAGCACGAGCTTCCTTGATTAGAGCAATCGTACCCTCGTTATCACAAATGATCTCTAGGGGGTCCTGAATAGAAGGGACAACCCCCAGATCAGCAATGAATTTCTTTAACCATGCAGCTTCTTGAGCTGCAATTAGGCGGCGACGTATTCTGATTCTGTAGTTGATAGAGCCACCACATCCTGTTTAGAGCTCTTCCAGAGACCGCTCCTCCATTCAGAATGAAAATATATCCCAACTATGATTGTGAATCATCATGATTTGTTTGGAAACTGGCATCCATGTAACCTTTTAGAACAAGTTCCTCATCACCAGATCCATAGATTAGGAACATATCTTTTATCCTCCTTAGGTACTTAAGTATGTTCTTAACAGCCATCCAATGACTGTTTCCAGGATTTTGCTGGTATCGGTTTGTCATGCTTAAGGCGGATGACACGTCCGGGCAAGTGCATATCATTGCATACATGATGGATCCAATAGTAGATGCGTATGGGATTGCCTTCATTTTATCTTGCTCATCCTTTGAGCGGGGACTGAGTCGTACTTAATATCGTTCCTCTTTGAATAGGTACCGTAGCTTTCTTAGAGTTCTCCATCTGAATCTTTTCAAGATTTTATCAATGTATGCACTTGATTTAAACCAATCAACCGCCTTGATCTATCCCTATAGATCTTTATTCCAGAATAGAGGCGGCCTCACCAAGATCCTTGATGGAAAAACAACTTAGCAGCTAGTTTTTTACACCTTCCAAGGTTGAAATGTCATTCCAAATAGTAGTGTGATCAACATACAATACTAGGAAAGTGATGATGCTCCCACTAGCTTTCTTAATACACAAGCTTCGTCAAGTTCTTGATGAATCCGAACATAATATTTCTTCATCAAAACGGTGATTCCAACTTCTCGATGCGTGTTTCAATCCATAGATTGATTCTTTAGCTTGCGTACTTTATCAGGATGTTTTGGATCGACAAAACCTTCAGGTTGAACCATATAGACATCTTCTCAAGATATCCATTTAGGAAAGCGGTTTTGACATCCATTTGCCAAATCTCATGTTAGGATCAGCAATCTACGTTTGATTGATAAGAGTAGATTGCAGCGGAATTCGATCATTGAATTAAACAATTTTGCAAGAACACAATTGATATTCAATGGAATAGTGCACGGTTATAGAAAAAGAGAGAATTCTGCAAAAGGAATATTTCATTCAAATACTTTCGTGGTGGCTTAAAGTCACACGTTACAATTAGGTTAACATTCCTTATATAAGGAATGTGACGTCTGCTGATGTCACTTGATAGTGACATTTAACAGATTTATACAAACAACTGAAACTATGCAAACTACTGAGAATGTTCTCAACAACTGATCACGTCTCAGAGAATGCTAAGTACAAGAACATAAAACTACTGAACTAAAACTACTAAAACTATAAACTACTGAAAGGAAATTACAAGTACTGAAAAGGAAAACCATCATAACTACTGAAGTTAATAACTTTAGTTGTTGTGACAACTAATGATCACTCTGGTCTTCAGTCTTTGTCTTAGTAGAAATCTTCAGATCTTGTCTTCAGACTTTGTCTTCAGACCTTGTAATCAGCTGATGTCTTCAGCTGTTGTGATCTTCTTCAGCAGTTGTGATGTCTGTGGGACTTGGAGGTTTTTCTGATCAGGCTCATTGGTTCTTTTGGTCCAACAAACTCCCCCTGAACCAATGCAGCCAAAAACTCTTTGTTTATTGATGATCCCACTTATTCTTTGGCAGAAGAAACCCTCTTGATCAGCTTCAGAGGTATTCATGTAAGCACAGGCCGGGAAAAGGTTTTTGATCTTTTGATTGGCTATGTGTGGAAGGAACTCTGTCTTGGGGAAACTGGACACAGAGTCTTATCCTAACCATGAAACTTAATTCCCATTAATGAGTCTGTAAGACTCTCTTGCATAGGCCTCAAGGAGAACAACTTGTTCCTCCTTGGTGAGTTCTTCTGCTTCTCCCTCAAAGAAGAACTGAGGGCCATATATTCAGACAGATACCTTACTGTCTTCCTATTCTTCAACTCAACAGTTGTGATCTCTTTGTGTTAGGACCTGGTATTTGACCGAAATACTAGAGATTAACATGTAAACCAGATCAAATAGTGCAGAATCCTATTTGATTGGCGATCCAATCAGTGAGAACACACGAAGAATCAATCAAGAATTGAAACTAACATTAGAAAACGATTGGAATCGATTTAATGTGTTCTATGAACTTGGAGAACGAATTGGAAGGTTTCTGGACGGCCAGGGTACGTCTGGAATCATAATTTTTCGAGAGTTCTTGTTTTTCACGAATTGAGTTGTATTTATAGGTTGGTACTATCCAATCGTGCGACTGAACCATTAGTTTGGTTCAGTCGTGCGATTGAACCATGCGGTTGATTCATTCGTACGACTGAGTGTTCAGTCGTGCGACTGAGCCAATTTATGTTACAATCGTACGACTGATCCAGTCTCCTGGTTTAGTCGTGCGACTGAGTCAATTGTGTGAAGTTATTCATGCGTATGGTTCATTCGCATGAGCCATTCACATGAGAACTTCATTTTGTTAAGTTTGAATGTATAATTAATAAACATTATATGTAATCATTCAAGCAATCACTAACCTAATTAACCAATTCAATGTCAACACATTAATGAAACATTAAACATTATAACTAACAAACTATCAACATCATTTCATTAATCATACCAAACAAGATCTATTAAATCATATATCATGATCTAGGGACATACATGTATCAACAAACTCCCCTTGGACCTAGATCTATCTACTCTTGTCTTCTGCATAACCTCCTTATACTTCTTGTACTTTTCCTCCTTAGTGACTCCTGCGTGAATCTCAAACGCAAAACAAAGTCGTATAACGTTTTGGAACTGGAGGGCTTGTACAATGTCTTGTGTGTCATAGAATAGTGGCCACTTGTATAATGTATAGACATCATTAGCAGACAAGTTGGTTAGCCACATCGGGTCGAATACCCTGATAGTATCCATTTGGCCCTCTTTATCCAGAACTATGACAGCTTCAGCCGTTCTCCAATCATAGTACCACCATTTGAAGTGTGGAGTGAAGTCCTGTGTCATTCCCTGAGAGGGATTCTCGACATAGTGCGCGGAGGACTCCACTTCAACACAATCTTTGGTTTTCCAGTAATGGCATCCATCTCAGACCTTCTAATATACCTTGTAGGTTGTTGAGGTCTGAAGTTAATCCACCTGGTGTGGTACCCTTTCTTTAGGGCAGCCTCAAACCAGCCTGACATCTTTCTCGGGTCAGCATACAACAGCTTCCATTTGGCCAGCTGGTTGAGCTCGAAACCTGGTAGAGTCTTAGATCATGTGGAAATCTAAAGTACTCTATGCCCTTTTCCCTCTTAACGGCATAAACGTTAAGATCATCAAAATATGCCCATGCTATAATCCTGCCTGACACCTTAAGATGTTTGTTGACGCTGTAGAGCTTGGTGTAGGCATCCCTCTTCGGTGCAGCACGTTGGGCTCTAACTTCTTTAAAACATTCAGCCCATTCAGCCTTACGGGTATCAACATCATCCTTTGTAGCTTGGGCCATTCCCTCTGTTTTCTCTAACTCTTGCTCCATTTTGTCTAACATCTCAAATGTATCACCGACCAGGGATTCACCCAATTGGGGACCACATTACCCTCATTGTCAGCATACTGAGGATAGTGCTCTGCAGTGATATCTTCTATCTCTAATTCATCAATGTAATTTAGCTCGTCATCACAGGTAGCATTACATGTTGGAGCATCTTTCACTATTTCATCAGGATTGAGCTTGAAAATTTCTGCCAGTTGCTCGTTTGATAGATCATGAATTATTTCCCCTTCTTCAGGGTTATAACTCACTCACCTTCTAACAATCCCTTGCAGATCAAGAATCATTATGAGTTGAGACTTGACCTGTTGAAGGGGAGCAATATCAAACTCATCTCTTTTGTACTTTGGATCTGTTTGATTTACACATTTCACACTCAAATCATTAGTAATTCATCAAACAGAAAAGGCATTAAAGTAATATAAACATTAAATACATTGTGTTCAATTACATGATTAAAATACAAAAGAAGATAAATACATAATCATCTAATCTTTACTTTTTTCTTGTATCAAGGTTTCATCACTTGTAGGGGCAGAGGTAGAAGCTGATTGATCTTGTCTATTCTTAGTCCTTTTCTCCTGACCTGTAGTAGTGGCCGATGCAGGTGCATCCCCTACTTCTCCTTCTCCATCATCCTCAGTGTCACTCTCATCATCCTCATCACTATTCATCATCTTCATCTCTGTCTCCTTCCCTGATCTTTAATGGCTCCTCTTTAGACCCTTTCAATTTCAACAGGATCAACTTCCTTGCCTTCTCCAACTCCTCTATTTGCTTACTTGCTGCGACACTTTGAGCTTGGAGTTGGTCCATCTTGGTGCTCTGAGCAGCCAACTGCTGGGCCTGCTCCTCAATTACTCGATCCTGCTCTGCAATTTTATGAGATTGTGCAGCAGTCAGGTCAGTAAGCTGGCGGATCTGAGTTGTCTTTTCCTCATCAGCCGCCAGCAATCGCAACACCATTCTGTTTAGCGCTGACAACTGTTCCTCTACCCCGATTGGAGGTAGAGGAGATCTATAGGTGTGTGAGGGATGGGCTGAGGGCATTGATTGGTGTGACGTGGTGGTGGAGGTGGCGGTAGTGAAGTTAGGTCTGTATAGTGGTGGAGGTGATGAGGGAGTAAAGAATGTGGTGGTAGAGGGAACGGTGCTGTGGTGGAAGGTATGGGGGGGCTGTGATAGATGTGGTGGATGTGTGGATGTGGTGGAAGTTGTGGATGTGGTGGATGTGGTGGAAGTGGTGGTGATAAAGGTCACCCACGCTTCTTCTTTTTCTGGCCATGGGGTTTGGCCATTCTCTCCCTCCTTGATCCAGTTGAGGAGGAAGCTCCCCCTACTATCCCGCCTGAGGACCCCGGAGCATAGGTTGGGTCAGTTTCTGTATCTCCGGAGCCTCTCGGTTGTTCACCAACAACCCTTAACCCATGTTCTGTGGGAACAACTTTCCTTCCCACAGTTCGGGTAAGTGGCTCCTCATCCGATTCAGCCTCATCCTCCTCGTTAAGAACAAAATCTTGATGAAATCCCGCTGACTCAATTACTTCTGCAGATATGACGGACACAGGAGGTACAGAATCAGACACAGTGCCTCTGAGTGGAATAGCATCATCCCCACTGTCATCCTCATCTGAGTCATGAGTGGGTAGGGCTATCTGTTCCACATCAGAGTCACTGTCCTCGTGACGCGACTTTCTCTTTTCCGGCACAACATAGTCCTCTCTGGCAAGATGACCAAACAACCTCCTGACGGAGGCTTCACTTGCTTTCCCCGGTATACTTTCATCCTTCCCAGGGTGGTGTCATCCATTACCTCCAAGACTACCGAATCCTCCTGTTCTTTTGGCAGGGAAGGAAGCTTCTGATCTATTATCATTTGCATAAACCGTGGGTACATACAGAAGGCTTCCTTCCCTTTCCCCTCGATGTTCTCCACCAGATAGGTGAAGATCATCTTAGAGAAGCTGAACGGATGGTTCAGCACCAACGCAACGTATGCGTTTTGCATCTGGTCTGACAGCTCATCAAAACCACCTTTTCTTGAAGCCATGCATTTGAGCAGCACGTGTGCAAGGTATTTAAACTGGGGACAGAGGATACTCTTGTGAGTACCCCTGAGTTGATGTCCCCAGAGTATTTGGCTTGAGAAAACATCCTCTGACAGTGAGGGGGTGTAAACGGGTTGGGCAGTCACCGTCATCCCCAATTGAAGTACAATCCTTAGATCCTCCTCAGAAACGGTAATATCCTTGCCAAATATGGTACTCTTATGCAGTGAGTTCAGATGATCTATGAACTGTAGCGCCTTCCCAGAAGGCTTGTTGAATGGATCGATATGGGGTGCAAGGGGTAGAGATGGCATGCGCATCCGTGATCTCAATAGGAACGTGATAATGCCAGAGAATTCTGTAGCATTTCTGGATGTTAAGTCCAGATGGGCACATATATTATGCTTTGTGCTCATAATCCATCTACTCGCCATCTGTTACACAAAGATAGTAAACATTAGTACCATTTACTAAGAATGTCATGGACTCATTAAGCTTGAAGAACATCTTTCTGTCATGCGATTGAAATTGTGCGACTTAGTTCAATGTGCGATTGAACCATGCGAAAGGGGTTCAGTCGTACGATTGAATGGTACGAAGGGATTCAGTCGTGCGATTGACCCCATACGTATCTCAGAGTGTGCGATTGGGCTCCTACGCATATACCTTCATGCGGTTACATCAGTCATGCGACTGAACTTCATACGCATGGTTCAGCCATGCGTATGGGCAGTTTGAGCCCTTCAGTCGTGCGACTGAAGTTCATCATGCTGTCCATTCGCATGAAGACCAACTGTTCGATTCAAATTTTCTGTTTCACCAATTTTTTGTTTTAAACCTCTATATCTAGTTCATTGGACTCGCCATCTCGTCACTAATGACCTATTAAACTTAATTTTAACATTTAGCTTAGTTTATGTAGGTATTGGGGCATTTTTCAATCCGATCAATGTTTCATTCGAATAACCCAAATTTGACTCAAGATCTTCTGATTTCTATAAGATTTAACTGCAATGTACCTGTATACTTGTCAATCGAATGTAAGAAACTTAATAGCAATGTAAATCATGATGTGTAGCAATTTTGACAGAGTAACAGGAAGAGAGGCGATTTGAGTGCGATTTTGGTGTGATGAGGAACATGCGATCGACTGAGGCCCTTAAATACCGAACCTAGGTTCAATCGGCCGACTGGCCTCATTCGCTCAGTTCAATGGGGCGACTGAGTCTCAGTCGTACGATTGCCTAGTCAATCGCATTCAGTCGGCCGACTGAGTCTCAGTCGGTCGACTGCCTCATTCGGTCTCCTTCATTCGCATCTTTAGTTGACCGACTGAGCCTCAGTCGGTCTACTGTTTCATTCTCCCCCTTCTATTCGGTCGAATGGATCATTCTCATGTCCATTCGGCCGATTGGAAGCCATTCGCATAGTTGGTCATAACCAGACCAGTCCCTCGTGCGAATGGGTCACACTTAGTGAGTTACAGTCTTGAACATTTTACTATTAAGACCTTTTCACTTTTGATAATAACATTATAAGCTCTTAACCAATTCAGTCACTTCAGACGTGACTTTTTAAACTTTGAAAAACATGTGGCCATCTCAGACATGACCCTTTTAGGTAAGTTAATTCCCTTCTGATTTCCCTGATGTAGTCCGACAGACACACAAATTAAAAGATTAACATAGAAACTTAAACTAAATACACAAATAAAGTTTATTTTTTGACTTTTTGTGAGAGATAAAACCCTAAGATGGAAATCTACGGGATTTGGTTTGGGAGTAGACAGCTTCAACTTAGATTGATCATATCTGGACCAATTCAATTTTGGAATCATACAGGAACATCAAATCATTGGGACTTGTTATTAAAACTTTTTCATGCTTAAATTCTCGGTGTTCATCCAGAGTCGTTAGCAACTTAAGGAAATCATACTGAAACTCTTAGATTTTCACATTGATTTGAACTCTTGAGAATGTAGCCCTAAGATTGTCAGTATGTTTGTCCACTTAAATCCATACACAGACTCTTGACTCAGACTGGTGACTGATTTAGGTTTAATTATTTCAGCTAACATTTGTGGATCCCACACTTATATGGTAATCAACATTCCTCAGAGTTTTTGAGCGGTCTACGGGTATTATTACAAGAAGAGACTATTCTTAGAGCTTTCAAAGAGAAGCCTGTCCTCAGGTCAGTGCCATCGCACAGCAGAGAGGCGGCAAACAACAATGAATTCTAGAATATCTAGGTTATGCTTATCCTCAGGTAAGTGCCATCGCACAGCAGAGAGGCACACTACCTATCTCCTTGTTAGAGCAACTTATTTTATTTTACACAATATGCACCAACAACATAAGCCATTAGCTTTATTGCATTTGTCTTTCATTTTTTCTTGCTTTGCTCTAATTATGGTCATCCAACACATTTGTGGCATTTAAATGCTCATTACCCCTTATTGGAATATATTTGATTGTGTTAACCAGTGATAAGATGGAAGCCCACAGTCAGTTGAACAACTTAGTTTGATCTTGAGATCACCAATCAGGTCTAATTGTCTATTGTGTTGAATCTACCAACATATCATTTGTGGTCTAGCAGCCTCTAAGTCTACTTTCTTTATGTCACCTTAGGAGTTGCCAGTTTTCTATCATCTTCCCTTTTTATATTGCTTAGACTACATAGACTTATACTTTGAACTTTTGCATCTTTCCAAAACTTAAATTTTTAAAGTCCCTCTTGATTTGTTCCTGTGTACTATCATGTTCCAAAGGGATTGAATCGGTATCACAGACACAATCTACCTTATTTCAGCTAGTTACCCCTTCTCCCTCATTTGATTTTTTTTTCGTTAATGTTAACTTGCTGACATATTCTCCCCCTAAAATACTAAAATCATTTCTGGTTTAATTACTTTTTGGATTTTAATAAACAGCAAAATAACATGAGTTTAAATATAACAGACGAAAATAAAACAGATAACATTAAATAAAATAAACTTTAACTAAACTACGTCGGACTACACATTATTATCATCAGGAATTACCTCACTTTTCTTTTTAAAGTCGTTGACCTCTAGCAAATATTGAAAACGTGGTTTATCAAAAGCTTTAGTATAGAGGTGAGCACGTTGAAAATCAGTATTAATTTTAACCACATCAATTAAGTTCTTTTCAAAACAGTCTCTTATGAAGTGGTATTTAATACCGATGTGCTTGGTCTTAGGATGTTGAACCGGATTTTTAGTTACTGCAATTGCAGCAGAGTTATCAACAAAAATAAGAGTAGATGAGAATTTTAAATCGTAATCCCGCATTTGCTGTTGAATCCAAATGATTTGTGAACAGCAACTTGCAGCAACAACATATTCGGCTTCACAGGTTGACAATGCAACCGATGTCTGCTTCTTACACTGCCAGGTAACTAATCTTCTCCCAAAGAATTGACACCCCGCTGATGTAGACTTGTAGTTCATTTTGCAGCCGTCGTAGTCCGAGTCACTATACGCCGTGAGCTCAAAATCATCATCATGAGGATACCACAACCCCAGTGTGGGTGTACCCTTTAGATAGCGAAAAATCCTTTTGACCCCGATCAGATGATTGACCTTAGGTTTAGCCTGATATCTAGAACATAAACATGTCGCATACATGATATCAGGTCTTGAGGCAGTGAGATACATGAGGGATCCAATCATTCCTCGGTACATAGTGGCATCTACAGGATCTCCATTCTCATCAGGTGCTATATCATGATTCGTAGCAAGTGGAGTCCCAGCAGCAGAAGCGTTCTCCATGTCAAAGCGACTGAGAATGTCTCCTACATACTTGGTCTGATGTAAAGATCCCATTAGGTATGTGATCCACCTGTAACCAGAGAAAGAACTTCATCTCCCCCATAGCACTCATCTCAAACTCTTTCTTCATCACTGCTTCAAACTCTTTGGATAACTCTTCGTTCTTTGACCTGAAGATTATGTGATCAACATATATCTGTACAAGCAGTAGGTCGCCATCCTTTTCTTTAATAAACAGTGTACAGTCAGTGACTCCCCTGCGAAAGCCGTGTTTCACAAGATGAGTCGAGAGTTTCTCATACCAAGCTCGAGGAGCTTGATGAAGCCCATATAAAGCTTTGTCGAGCTTGTAAACTCTATCTCGATGAAAAGGGTCTTCAAATCCCTCGGGTTGACTTACATAGACTGTTTTCCTGATTTCCCCATGAAGGAATGCACTCTTCACATCTAATTGGTAGACTTTAATCTTCATGTACGATGCATAGGCAAGGAAGATACGAATAGCTTCCATCCTTGCCACGGGTGCAAACACCTCATTATAGTCAATTCCCTCGACTTGACGGAAACCTTGAACCACCGGTCGAGCTTTGTTCCTGATAATGACTCCTTGGTCATCCCTCTTGCATTTTAGTACCCATTTGGTGCCGATGACTTTAGCACCTTTAGGTCTATCAACCAGAGTCCATACACCTAACTTCTTAAACTACAGAAGTTCTTCTTGCATGGCACTCACCCACGCCTCATCATTTAGTGCTTCACTGACATATTTTGGCTCAACCTGCGAACAAAACATCGATAAGCACCATCATGAATGTAACCTTTCTCCATAACTGAGGCGTAATCAGCTGAGTATAGCTGATTTCGGGTATGTACTCCTGATCGGACATCCCCATAACATTCTCAAGGGGATGATACACGTTTAGTCATGATCCTGGAGTAGTCGGCACAGCCACCTCCGAACCAAGATTGTGAACATTTTGTTCTGCATCTGAGGAAGGTGGAGTTTGAGGTTCCGAAGTCGAAGGTGCATCACTCATGGATGCTTGTGGACTTTCAGGAACTGGAACCTGTTCCTCCTGACTGTTCTGGTCATCTGCTTCAGTTTCATCTTCAGAGGAGGAGTCACTGTCATCGACTACCCCCTCTGACTGAGTAGATGATTCTCCCTATGTGCTAGATGGTGTATTTAGAATATCATACATCATCCTAGTAGCTAACTCATCATCTGAGGGAGAGAAAGGGATGTTGAAGGACTTGAAGAATCCATCATTATCGAAGAAGTATGCAGGTCCTTTGCCTGTAGGTGGTGTGGTATATCTCTGAACGTCGACATTACACCACACTTCTACAAGACCCGTTGAGTTATAGTAAACTCGCTTGTTCAGTATGTTGTATCCTAGAAAAATTCCTTCATCTGCCTTCTCGCTGATTTGCCTTCTTGTGTCTTCTTCAGAAGTGTACACGGCGCGCCAAAAGGTTCAAGATACTCCAAATTCGGTTTGCGTTTTTGTAGTAGCTCATAACATGTCTTTCCGTGGCGCTTGACTATTAGGACTCGATTCAGTGTATAACACGCATTTGCCACCGCCTCATTCCAGAATTGGATAGGCAGTTTCGAGTCTGCCAGCATAGTCCTTGCTGTCTCTATCAAACTCCAGTTCTTTCTCTCAGCAACGCCATTCATCTGAGGTGTGTAAGCAGAAGTGAATTGATGCACAATTCCCTTTTCCTTGCAGTATGCCTCCATCCCTTGATTCTTGAATTCTGTCCCGTTGTCTGAGCGTATTTGTCTAACTTTTAGCTTGTAGAGGGATTCCAGTGTGGTTACTAATTCCTTGATTGTCTCCAAAGTTTCTGATTTGGATTTCTGAAACATTACCCAAGTGAACCTTGAGTAGTCATCAGTGACCACAAAATAGTACACGTCGCCTGCAATGCTCTTTGTACTAACTGGACCAAACAGATCCATGTGAAGAAGCTCAAGAGGAAGTTCTATTGAATGAACTTTCTTTTCCTTATGAGACTTCTTTGTCTCTTTGCCTTTCTTGCAAGCTACACAAAAGTCAGGAAGTTGGAAGTTCTTGACATTTAATCCTCTCACTAAATCCTTCTAAATCAAATGATTCATCTTTTTTTGACTAATATGTCCCATTCTCCTATGCTAGGAGATTGAATCCTTCTCAGTAGCTTTAGATAGAAAGCACTGAACCTCATGATCCGTTGTAGTAGCTGTTGACAGATCCAAGACATAAAGGTCTTTATATCTTGAAGCAGTCATTAGAACATGGTCCTCTGGGATCATATATTCTTTCTTCAGCACGTAACACTTCTTGTTGTCGAAGATGACTTTAAATCCTTTATCACAGATTTGGGAGATAGAAAGTAAGTTGTTCTGAAGTTGTTGAACGTAGTTCACCTTATCAAACTTAACTTTCTGATTTCCCACTTCTCCCTGAGCTGTGATATAGCCTCCTTTGTTTCCTGCAAAGGAAACATGCCCTCCTTTTATTTGTTTGACGTTAGATAAAAGGGCTCTATTTCCTATCATGTGCCTGGATGCTCTGCTGTCTATAATCCACGTGTTAGTCTCAACACTGTATCGAACACCCTGCACATACAAAGTAAATGAATTAGTTTAGGTTAGGAACCCAAGCTTTGACTGTCTTGGGTTTCCCAGAGGCATCACACATCATAAACTCCACCCATTGACCCTTAGATGCGTATGAGCAATGCGAATGGAGTCCAGTCGTGTGAATGAGTCACTCTTGCGACTGAAGCTGCTGTTTTGCGAAAATTTCTAGGTTTGACGGTTTTTAGCCGTAAAGATTCGAAATTTCACAAGTTCTAATCGCCTAAGTCCGTAGAAACCAAACTTCGATGAGCAGGGAACTTCCAAGATCACTTTTGATGCCAAATATTGCCTTTTTAGTGCAAAAACACAAACTTTTATGCAATCTTGATTGAATCAACACGTAATCAAGAGTCAAAGCTCTCATACCACTTGTTAGGACCTGGTATTTCACCGAAATACCTAGAGATTAACGTGTAAACCAGATCAAATAGTGCGGAATCCTATTTGATTGGCGATCCAATCAGTGAGAACACACGAAGAATCAATCAAGAATTGAAACTAACGTTAGAAACCGATTGGGAATCGATCTAATGTTCTATGAACTTGGAGAACGAATTGGAAGGTTTCTGGGCGGCTAGGGTACGTCTGGAATCGTAATTTTTCGAGAGTTCTTGTTTTTCACGAATTGAGTTGTATTTATAGGTTGGTACTATCCAATCGTGCGACTGAACCATTAGTTTGGTTCAGTCGTGCGATTGAACCATGCGGTTGATTCATTCGTACGACTGAGTGTTCAGTCGTGCGACTGAGCCAATCTTATGTTACAATCGTACGACTGATCCAGTCTCCTAGTTTAGTCGTGCGACTGAGTCAATCGTGTGAAGTTATTCATGCGTATGGTTCATTCGCATGAGCCATTCGCATGAGAACTTCATTATGTTAAGTTTGAATGTATTAATTAATAAACATTATATGTAATCATTCAAGCAATCACTAACCTAATTAACCAATTCAATGTCGACACATTAATGAAACATTAAACATTATAACTAACAAACTATCAACATCATTTCATTAATCATACCAAACAAGATCTATTACATCACATATCATGATCTAGGGACATACATGTATCAACACTTTGTATGCAAATTCATCTGGATAAGAGCCTTCTAGCAACAACTGGAGTTCACTCTTTTTGAAGATCTTCAAGTCTCTTGTATAACAGCCCCTTCTTGATTATTTTGTTCTCAAGTAGAGATTGAGGGGTTGTTTTTGAGTTGTGTGCTCTCTTGAATTCTTCCATAATCTCCCAGGGTAAGACTACCATAGCCAACATAATTGCAGCATTCAAAGTCTTTTCCACTTGGCCATGATATGTACTTGGTATGTTCTTCTTGTGTATTCTGGAACTTACTCTGGGGTCTGGCCAAAACCTCACTCTTTCTCTTTGATGTTGGAATGTATGCCTAAGAGTGTACAGCCTCAGAGCTTGTTTCTTCTTTGCTTGAATGGATGAGGACTGAGGGAAGTCCTTGTCAACTATTTTGAGAAATTGCTCATCATGCTACTTCTGCTGTTCCACTTCTTCAATCTTCACTTTCACCATTTGCATTTGCAAGTCAGGTGTGATCATCTGTTGACTTCTGGGCTCAGGTGTTTTAAATTTGAGAAGAGCAGAGATTGGCAAACTGTTTTTCATTCTCATCATCATCATCTTCTTCTTCTACCCTCAACACCCTTCTCCTCCTTCTGGGTCTATCACTGGGTGTGGATTGAGATGGTTTTTGGGGTAATGGAATTGGTTTTATGGGTTGAGTTGTGGGTGGTTTTGGTTTAGGGATAGAATTGGTAGATTTTAGAGATGATTGCTTTAAGGGTTGTTTTTCAGTGGGAGTATGTGAAGGATGATCTAGCAATTTAGTGGTGAGTTTAGCTTTTGAGAGCTTTGCCTTCTTAGTTCTCTTCCCAGCACCTGCTTCATCCAGTGCTTCGATGATCAACCCTTTGTTGTAGCTTCCAGCGGAACAGATTTTCTTGGTTATCTCCAAGATATTGTCTCTGGACTAAGACTCCATCTCTATCAATGATCTTCCTAGATATTTGGCAATAAACCTGATCATAATCTCCAACCTTTCCGTATCCATCACACTGTAACTAGCCTTTCTTGCTTGAATTTCATTTATCTCCAGCCTTCCGATCTCAACATCTGAGGTGGCTGTGTCATGACCCTGTCTGAAGAGCTGATCTATTATTTTGTCCATAGATCTGCTGTGAGCTTCATCAGCTTCTTTGACTAGATCTTCTAAGGACTTTTCTCCATCAGAATTTGACTTAGCACTTCTCTTCCTTTTGTAAGTGATCAGCTGATCTTTCTGCTCTTTGTCAGTGCTCAGCTCTTGCACTGTGATTAGCTGTTTCTCTGAGATCAGTTCTTGTTCTTTCTCTAACTCCTTTTCTTTTTCTGGTTCTTTCTCATATTCTACTCTCTTCCTTTTCCTTTCTTTCACTGCCTTAGACTTAGTAGTCTCCCCCTTTTTGGGTGCATTGGGATCAGGGGCTTGAAGGGCAGAAAGTGACTTGTGAACAACATCAACAAGGAGTGTTTGGAGATTTGAGGAGATCCACTCATCAATGGCTTTATATACTATCTCAGTGATGATGGGAGTGATGAGAGGTAAGGAGCTTTGAAAGGTTGCAACCATCTGCTCAGAGGGGTTCTATCCCTGAGAGGTGGTGCCAAAAGTAGTGGCTGGTGGCTTAGTTAAGTGTATTGGCTGTGTGTTTGGTGAACCTTCAAATGAATGTGCCATCTGTGGGTTTATTGGGGTAGATGGACTTTTATCCTGAGACATTTTGGCTAGCAATTCTTTGAGTCTGCTCACCTCAGTCTCTAGGATTGTGTTATGGGCTAAGACGTCAAAGAAAAAGCCCAGGTCATCATCAGTCTTTGCTGAATCATCTGACATCTTGATTAACTCAGGATGTACATGCCCTGAGTGTAGATCAGTATATGCATGTGCCCCTTGTTCTTGGTTCTGGGGACTTCCTCCCTCTGGACTATGTCCTTCATTGGAAGTTGCCTCTGGTGAGGTCTTATATATTGTACCAACTTCATCCTGTTCATTTGCTGAATCAGTAGAAGTGGCAGCCTGACCAGATGTTCTAACCTCCTCTTCTACACTTGGAGATTGAACATTATAACCCTTGTGTTGTGGGTTATCAGCAGCTGACTCAATCGTTGTGGTATTCCCAGTGTTAATTGGTTTCTGGGGAGGGGGTGAGGAATACAACTGACTCAGCACTTTAGCAACTATAAGGATTGGGCTTTGAGGGGCGGTTGCATTTGGAGATTGGTCAGAAGCAGATTGCACCCGGGGTGAGAGATGCTCTTCAATGGTAACCTTCTCAACTGAGATAGGTTCTAGTAATGTGGTATCACCAAATTTGGTTGCAACAGGATCCTATGGAGAGGATACCTGTGCGGTTTCAGCTGGTTGAGTCTCTGACATGAATGGGGGGTTAGAACCATTATATGTTTCCTGTATTGGTGGTACAGGGGCATCCTGAGGGGACTCATCTCCCTGAGTAGCCTTTCTGGGCTTTTGGGGTTTGGGTTTGGTGGGGACTTTGGATCTGGAGGTGAAGGCTGTGGGTTCCCTCTGCTTGGGTTCGAGCAGTCGGGCAGCCCCTTTAATAGTTGGGTTAGAGTTATGCCTGGAGTATACCTCAGCTATGACAGCTGGAGCAGGGACTCCAAGACCAACAAGGCCTTTAGATTTTAATTAATTAAAAATTATTGGTCCTCCCCCTCAATCATTGAGGTATTCCCAGTGTTAATTGGTTTCTGGGGAGGGGGTGAGGAATGCAGCTGACTCGGCACTTTAGCAAATATAAGGGTTGGGCTTTGAGGGGCAGTTGCATTTGGAGATTGGTCAGAAGCAGATTGCACCCGGGGTGAGAGATGCTCTTCAATGGTAACCTTCTCAACTGAGATAGGTTCCAGTAATGTGGTATCCTCAAATTTGGTTGCAACAGGATCTTGTGGAGAGGATACCTGTGCGGTTTCAGTTGGTTGAGTCTCTGACATGACTAGGGGGTTAGAACCAGTATGTGTTTCCTGTATTGGTGGTACAGGGGCATCCCGAGGGGACTCATCTCCCTGAGTAGCCTTATTGGGCTTTTGGGGTTTGGGTTTATTGGGGACTTTGGATCTGGAGGTGGAGGCTGTGGGTTCCCTCTGCTTGGGTTTGAGCAACCGGGCAGCCCCTTTGAGAGTAGGGTCAGAGTTATGCCTAGAGTATACCTCAGCTAAGACAGCTGGAGCAGGACTCCAAGACCAACAAGGCCTTTAGATTTTAATTAATTAAAAATTATGACCATCAAAAACCTGGGATATAGTAGCCATCTGTTTGTCACAGGTTTCTGAGCCAGATCCTTAAGTTCCAGAAACACTATCTCAAAAAAATCTAGAGTTTGTCATTCAAGATAGAGTACAATAGATGTTGCCATCGTGAGGACATCTGATCCCATGAAGATGTCTTTGAAGCAAGGCAGACATTCACCATGTGGAAGATAAGTCTTTCAGCATCATGGAAGTGCTTTTTGAGAATGGTTGTAGATCTTAAGTCTCCTTCATACCCGTTGTTGATGAAAGACATATCAATGGTGCCTTTCGGGTATTCTATAAAAGTGTTGGTGTTGTCATCAATTGTATGAAAACAATTGAAGACTTGGTTTTAACTATCAAACATTTGAAACAACTGAAGACTTGGTTTTGGTCATTAGTAGTTATGAAACTAGTGAAAACCTTGGTTTTGGCTTCAGGTGTAGGAAACAATTGAGGACTTGGTGTTAGTCATCAGTAGTTGTGAAACTACCAAAGACATGGTTTTGTCATCGGTTGTTTAAGGTGAAACAATAGTTTGTGGAAACGATTGAAGAGAAAATTCTCATCAGTAGTTTTCGTCAATTCTTAGCTTTTCAGCTGTTTCATACTGTCCTCAACACCTACTCATCAGACTTTTTAGCTTTTTTCAGTTGTTTCATAGGACAAGAGTACTTATCTGTTTTTACTAACATGAGTAGTTATAACTATATCAGTAGTTGTAACTACATCGGTTTCTTTTAACAGAAAGTATAGTACTTTTTATGTAATTTTGTCTTCAGTAGTTATGAAACCAACTGAGAATAAAACTTATCAGTACTTATTTATGGCATGTTTACTAATGGTCATCAGTACTTGCTTACTGAGATCATCAGTAGTTGTCACTTATTCTAGCTGCAGCATACCAAGCCTTAACACAAGGTTTTGGAAAGTTGAACTGTCCAAAGGCTTAGTAATATATCTACAAGCTCATCAGCACTTGGCACAAACTTTGGATCAATCAGACCTTTTTCAAAACAATCCCTAATAAAATGGTGTCTGATCTCTATATGTTTGGTTCTACAATGCTGGACTGGATTCTTGACAATACACAAAGCTGAAGCACTATCCATTAACAATGGATTCTTAGTCTCTAAAATGCCATAATCCAATAATTGGTTCTGAAGCCAAAGTACCTGAGATGTACAACTTGCAGCAGCAATGTACTCTGCTTCAGCAGTGGATGTAGCAACAGATGTTTGTTTCTTACTCTACCAAGAAATCAAATAGTTGCCTAGGAATTGACATCCACCAGAAGTTGACTTTCTGGTTAACTTACATCCTGCATAGTCACTATGAGAAAAAGCAACTAATTTGCAAGAGTGTCTAGTGGAATACAAAGACCTAGAGATTGTGTACCTTGCAGATATCTAAAGATCCTCTTGACTGCAATCAAATGAGACTCTTTAGGAGCAGCCTGACATCTAGCACAAACACAAGTTGCAAACATAATATCTGGTCTAGAAGTTGTTAAGTATATCAAGGACCCAATCATACATCTGTAAAGTGATTCATCAACAACTTTACCTTTCTGATCTACATCCAGTTGTGTGGTGTTGCACATGGGAGTAGAACAGGGCTTATAGTTTTGTATATCAAACTTATTCAAAAGATTTTTTGTATATTTTGACTGATGAATGAAGGTTCCATCAGCCTTTTGTTTGATTTTCAAGCCTAGAAAGAACTGTAATTCTCCTATTGCACTCATTTCAAACTTTGGTTTCATTAAACTTGTAAGATCATCACACGACTGGGGATCAGAGGATGCAAAAATTATATCATCAACATAAATTTGAACATGTAGCTTATGCTGATCCACTTTCTTAATAAACAAAGTTTTATCTATAGAGCCTCTAGTGAAATTATCTTGAAGAAGAAAATTTGAAAGTGTTTCATACCAGGCTCTAGGAGCTTGCTTCAACCTATAAAGAGCCTTATCAAGTTTCTACACCCAATCAGGATGTTTATTGTCCTTAAAACCTGGTGGTTGACACACATAAACCTCTTCTTTTATTTTTCCATATAAAAAAGCAATTTTGACATCCATTTGAAAAACTTTAAGATTGTGGAATGCAGCATAGGCTAAGAACAATCTAATTTCCTCCAGTCTGGCTACAGGGGCAAAGGTTTCATCATAATCAATACCTTCTTCTTATGAAAACCCCTGTACAACCAGTCTAGCATTGTTCTTGACAATAAGCCCATTTACATCAGTTTTATTCCTAAACACCCACTTAGTGCCTATTGCACACTTACCTGGGGGTAGAGGAACCGGTTCCCACACTTGCTGCTTTTTGAACTGAAGTAGCTCAAGCTACATGGCTTCAACCCATCCATTGTCTCTTAAAGCAACATGATAGTTCTTTGGCTCTAGCTGACTAATGAAGAGAGCATAGAAGCAGAAGTTGGACAATTGACTTCTAGTTGAGACACCAGCATTGATATCACCAATGATTTGAGACATGGGGTGATTCTTCAGCTCTTGGTACACTATAAGACAGTGCAAGAATTTATAGTAGATTCAGCAGCAGCAGATGTTGATCCAGACTCTGGAAACCAAGTATGGGATGGCAATTCAAATGATGTAGAGGAGTCAGAAATCTCATCAGCATTTGTTGTAGATGGAGCTGCTGAAGCTACAGGAACATCAAGTTTAATGGACTCACGCAGTTGATCACTAAACTTGAAAAGGTGAGTACTGATATCATCATCATCGTCAGTACCACCAGGTGGAAGACTTGCTGCAGAAGATGATTTATTCACATGATCTGCAACAGCTGGAGGTTGATAGGGAACATATTGCAATATGTCCAGATCAAACAGCTCCACAGGGTTTTGTGGAACTTTATCCTTAGGAGATTCATTGAACTTCACATGCAAGGTTCTTCAACTATCTTTGTTCTACAGCTGAAGACTCGGTAAGCCTTGCATGTGGATGAATAACCTACAAAATACCCTGCATCCACCTTAGGATCAAATTTGTGGAGTTGATCCTTTGTGTTTAGAATGAAACAAGGACACCCAAAGACTTTGAAGAAAGAAAATAGAGGAGACAAATGATGTAGAACTTCATATGGAGTCTTCATCAACCTCTGATTTACTAAAACTCTATTCTGCACATAGCAAGCTGTGTTGACAGCTTCAGCCCAAAAGGTCAATGGCAAACCAGAGTCAGCCAACATGGACCTTGCAGAGTCAATTAGGGTCTTGTTCTTTCTCTCCACTACTCCATTTTGTTTTGGAGTCCTTGGGATGCTAAACTGCCTCTTGATTCCCTTTGAGAGATAAAAATCATCTAGTGTATGGTTTCTGAATTCTGTTCCATTATCACTCCTTATACACTTGACTGATAGGGAAAACTGCTTCTCAACATACAACACAAAGTTTATAATCGTCTGAGTAACCTCATCCTTTGAATGTAAGAAGAAGTCCATACAAATCCGGAGTAATCATCCACAATTACCAGACAGTATTTCTTCTTTTCCATGCTAATCACTCTCACAGGACCAAATAGATCCATGTGCAGTAACTGCACACAGGCAGTGGACTTAGGTTCTTCAATAGGAGGGAATGAGACTTTGTGTTGTTTTCCTTTCAAACAAGCAGTGCAGGTTTCATCACAGTGGAACTCCTTTATTGGTAGACCTCTCACTAAACTATTGTGGATCGGCTGATTCATGTATTTGAGATTTATATGACCCAGGCTTCTGTGCCACAGTTTAGATTCTTGAGGAGAGGCTTTGGAGAACAAGCAAGGATGTCCCTTCAAATCCATATTCTTTGACAAATCCAGGGCATATACTTTTCCAATCCTGTTGGCCTTCAGGAGAGTATGTTCATCCAATACCTTGTCAATCAGCCTCAAAACTGTGGAAGACAGAATCCTGTAGTTCTGGCTTGTGAAAAGTGCAATATGCCCTTTATCACACATCTGACTGACACTCAGTAGATTATACATGAGATTGTCCACATGGTTAACATCATCAAATCTAATTTCTCCATTAGACACATATCCTTTCCCAATGATGTACCCTTAGCATCATTTCCAAATAAAACAAAGCCCTTCTTTCCTTGAAGTAGTCATTAAGAAGAGAACTACTCCCGTCATATGCATAGATCCTCTACTGTCTACATACCAGATACTTCTTTGGCATGCTGAAGAACCATGCATTCATCACAACGAACTAGTTAGTTTTGAGACCTAAACCTTTTTGGTTTTGGGTCTGTTTTCATCAACAGATTTACCATAACTTGTTTCTTATGATTAACAGATGATGAAGGTGGAGATGGTGCTGAAATGGATTTCTTGGATTTGGGCTTGGAATACCTTTTCAGTGGTTTGATCACAGGTGCATCTAGTTGGTTAACTCTACCCAACAAATGCTGAACCATCATAACAAGTTGTGTCTGATTTGTAGCTAAGTTTTCAGCTCTTGTGACATATCAGTACTTGTTTTTGATGAGAGTTCCTGTGGCCCACCATTTCCTCCTTGAAATTCACAGACTTAGTCTGATGTTTATCATGAGGAGCACTATCAGCTGTTTTAGGATAAACCCTATCCTTTTTTAGATTTGGATGAAGTCTGGGTTTATCACATTGGGATGACTGTGGTACAAACTTGGTCTCAAACTCATTTTTCATTTTATCCATGTGCATTTTAATGAGCTTATCTCTGTTGAGTTTGGAACCCTTTTTGTACCAACATTCATCATAAAGATGATTGAATTTACCACATATTTCACATGGCTCATTCTTCATCTTGGATTGATCAACTGCTGAAGTGGAAACTACTGAAGGTGTGATCTTCAGTACTTTCCTCCTTTCAGTACTTGTGTTAAGTACTGAAGGATCTGTAACAACTGAAGACTTGTTCTTCAGCTGTTCTCTATCCGTCCTGAAAGACCGTATGATAGATTCCTCAGCAGTTGTTAATCTTTTTATTTTAGTTGATTTGAATTGCTTTTCACATGTTGTGACTTGCCCTTCAGTACTTGAGGTACTTTGAGGGACAACATCTGAGGTACTCAGCTTCATGTGCTTATCAGTAGTTAACCCATTACGCAATTAGTTTGCTGAGGTATCACCATTGATTTCATCTTGTGATTTTGGGTGATCACTTGAGGATGATGCACATGATGATGTTGTTTGGAAATTACTTTCACCTTCAGGTTTTACTATTGATTTAGGAGTAAAATCTGTAGTGGTGCAATGTGATTGTAACCTATTCCAAACTTCACATTCAAAGCAGTTTGCTTGCTGAGAAGCATTTCAAATCCCTTGCAGGATGATACCCAGCAGTCACACTCAACTTGGGTAGCTGCAAGTTTTTTTCTTTCAGATCCCTGTGGTTCTCAAGAATGACCTCTAGCTTAGCCTTTTCATCATTTAATTGGCATTTAAGCTTATAAATCTCATTATCTTTATCTTTAAGGACAGACTCATACTCAACATTTCTTTTAGAAAGTGTTTGCTCAACCTCAAGATTTTGATTTATTAAAGCTACATTTGCCCCTCTAATAGAGATAAATGCAACTATGCAAGATTCAGAACATAGCTTGCCTTAGCCTTAGAGGATACCTGGGTTACCTGTGATGAAGATGCATTGGAGCATGAACCCTCAGTAGACTCTAGGGCCATGAGAGCAAGATTCCCAAAAGGATGTTCACCACCATGTTAACCATCACCAGAAAATAATTGCTCATTACCAGAGAGATCATCTGGTAAACTGCTCCAGTCAACAACACCAGGGGTGAAGAAGCTGTGATGAGATTGTGATTGAGATGATTGAGGCTCCGGTAAGGCTTGAGGTTGTTGTGCAATAGGAACTTGAACTTGATTTGGCTGTGGCATGTAGTAGCAGGGATATGGATATGGCATTGGACCCTGAGGGACAAAATATGCAGGAGATATAGGTTGTGAGTGATGACCAGAACTAGCAGGATGTTGCCCTCTGTTTTGTGGACTATTGCTTGGAAAAGTCACAAAGGGTGCAGAGGAGTTACATCCAGTTGATCTACACTCTCTTGCAAAGTTCCCAAGCCTGTGGCATATGTGACACTTCAACTTACTCTTGTCAAAACCAACTTTGGTTTTGCCAGAGAGTCCCGGAAATTTCCTACCAGTTCTCTTGTAGAACTTTTGAGATCTGATATTAATCAAGGCCATTTGGCTTAGAATATCCATCTCTTCTAAGTCATCATCACCAATACCTTTCAAATCATCCATCATGAAGCACAAATTGTCACTATTACAGCCTGACTGACTATCAACACTAACAAATGTATGATCAGAACTATTTGAAGAGAAATCTATATGCTCATCATAATGGCTTTCTGATGCAGCATATTCTGACTCATGACCAACCAAGGCAGTGTTCCCTCATACAAAGTCATCAGTGAGCTTTCTAGATGATGCCAGTTTCCTTATTTGCTCTATCTCTCTTTCAAATGTAAGCAGTTTCCCATGGAGTTGGATGAGAGATAGGCTATCTAGATTTGCACTGGAATGTAGGACAATGGTATATGTGTCCCATCTCTCAGGCAGTGATCTGAGAAATATGTTGTTCATCTGGCTATTAGTGTATTCATGTTTGACCATTTTCAGCTCAGAGATCAAACAGGAAAAATGCTGAAACTGTTGAGTCTGTGTCTCACCCTTCCTATGAGAAAATGTCTCATATTGTTGGGCAAGGATTTCTCTGTTGTTTGCTAAGACCTCATCTGTTCCACCAAATTGTTCTTTCAATGCATTCCAGAGGTCATGAGCAGTTTCATGATGCAAAAGGCCAGAATAGATTTCATTTAGCAGTGCGATGGCTAGAATTCCATGTGCTTTAGCATCAATCTCAAACAGTTTTCGATTCTCATCTGAGTATTGTTCCTTCTACTTCGGAACCATTTGTTTGGTTTCCGGATTGTTCACCATAGGCTTGTGTGGACCATGTACCACAGATGTCCAACAACCTGAACTATTTACAGATAGGTGATGGAGCATTCTTCGTTGCCATATGTTATACTCAGTCCTAACCAGCATCGGAGGCTTGGTTGAGGAACCAGTATTATGAGGGTCATTAGAAGGAGTAGTCATTCTCAGATTCAATCAAATTGAAATAAGTTTTAACTGATTTAGCGCAAAACACAACAAACTCAATATGAACCAAGAGAAATCTCAATGCAAATAACCGAAAGCAACAGAAATTCAATCTCTATAACCAATTCTTGCAAATATGCTAATTCGGTCAAACTTAGATATCGAAATAGCAGTTTCAATGATGAATTGTTAGATCGATCAATGATTAACCTGCTCTAATACTATTTGTTAGGATCAGTGATCTAAGTTTGATTGATTAGAGTAGATTGCAGCGGAATTCGATCAATGAATTAAACAATTTTGCAAGAACACAATGATATTCAATGGAATAGTGCACGGTTATAGAAAAAGAGAGAATTCTGCAAAAGGAATAGTTCATTCAAATACTTTCATGGTGGCTTAAAGTCACACGTTACAATTAGGTTAACATTCCTTATATAAGGAATGTGACGTCTGCTCATGTCACTTGATAGTGACATTTAACAGATTTATACAAACAACTGAAACTATGCAAACTACTGCGAATGTTCTCAACAACTGATCATATCTCAGAGAATGATAAGTACAAAAACATAAAACTACTCAACTAAAACTAGTAAAACTATAAACTACTAAAAAGTAAATTACAAGTACTGAAAGGAAAACCATCACAACTACTGAAGTTAATAACTTCAGCTGTTGTGATAACTACTGATCACTCTGGTCTTCAGTCTTTGTCTTCAGTCTTTATCTTCAGTACTTCACTTTCAGACTTTGTCTTCAGTACTTTACTTTCAGACTTTGTCTTCAGTAGAAGTCTTCAGATTTTGTCTTCAGACCTTGGAATCAACTGATGTCTTCAGCTGTTGTAATCTTCTTCAGCAGTTGTAATGTCTGTGAGACTTAGAGGTTTTTATGATCAGGCACATTGGTTCTTTTGGTCCAACATCTCATAATCATAATGAGCAGCTATGGCAAACAATATCCTTATAGACTTTAGCATCGCAACAGGTGAGAAGGTTTCATCATAATCAACCCCTTGAGTTTGAGTGAAACCCTTTGCTACAAGTCTAGCCTTATAAGTATCCAAGTTTCCATGCATATCTGTTTTCTTCTTGAAAACCCACTTGCTTCCAACTACCTTGGAGTTAAGAGGTTGTACAACCAAGTCCCATACTTGATTGTCATGCATGGATTGCATCTCAACGCTCATGGCCTGGAGCCATTTGTCACAATCCAAATTGGACACTGCATCGTGGTATGTGGTTGGTTCATTTGAATCTACCACATATCATCCATCCATGAAAAATCCGTATCTTTCAGGTGGATTACTAGTTCTACCACTTCTGCGAACGTTTTGTGTGTATTGATCAACCATTTGATCATTTTCAACATCTTCATATTTAGTGCTAGCTTCAACCAAACGTGTATCGGGTTGTGGTTCTTGATCCTCCTCAAGATCCACTGTTCTACTGCTAGTTCCTTCCATAAGGAACTTTGCTTCTAAGAACTCACCCTTTCTGGCAACAAACACCTTTTGTTCTAGTGGATCATAGAAATAATATCCCATAGAATCTCTTGGGTATCCAACAAAGATACACTTGGTGGATCTGACATCCAATTTGTTTGGGGTGGGAGTCTTAACATAAGCCTCACAACCCCAGACCGTTAAGTATGATAGGGATGGAACTCTTCCATGCCATATCTCAAAAGGTGTCCTTTCCACCTTTTTGGTTGGGGCCATATTTAAAATACGGGCCGCTGAGAGCAAAGCGAAACCCCAAAATGATAGAGGTAATGTGCCTCTAGCCATCATAGATCGGACCATATCGAATAAGGTTCGATTCCTCCTCTCACACACACCATTATTTTGTGGTGTTCCAGGTGGAGTGAGTTGTGATACAATCCCACAACTCCTAAGATGATCTTGAAAAGCATCATTTAGGTATTCACCTCCTCTATCGGTGCGGAGAACTTTAATCAGCTTGTTGAGTTGATTTTGTACTTAATTTTGAAAGATCTTGACCATTTCAAAACCTTCATCTTTGTGTCTTAACAGGTACACATACCCATAGTGACTATAATCATCGGTAAAGGTAATGAAGTATCTTTCACCATTCCTAGTCATTGGCTTAAAAGGATCACATACATCCGAATGTATGATTCCTAATAAATCTTTTGCCATTTCATTAGTTCCACTAAAGGGTGCCTTAGTCATTTTAGCTTGTAAACAAGACTCACACACATCAAATGAATCACATTCACTTGTTTTTAAAAGACCATTCTTTTGTAGTGTTAGAATTCTTTACTTGTTTATATGACCAAGACGACAATGCCAAAGATAGGTATCACTCAAATTCATCTTAAGTTTCTTGGTGCTAGTTTGGTATAATGAACTATTTAAAGTATTTTCATGAACCAATTCATAAATACCATTATGGGAATAGCTTTAAAATAGAACATATCATTAAAAAAACATGAATATCTTTTTCAACAAATGATAATACATATCCAAATTGTATTAATAGGGCTATAGAGATAATATTCCTAGTCAAAGTAGGAGCATACAAAACCTTGTTCAAAATTACTTCCAAACCATTGGAATTTTCAAGATGTAGTCACCACGGGCTTCAACTTGAACTTTATCCCCATTAGCCATGTAGAGGCTAACATCCCCTTTCTTGAAGTCACTACTTCTTCTGAACCCCTACATCAAATTGCAAATGTGAGTTCCACATCCAGTATCTAATACCCATGTGTTAGAGGATATCATGTTTAAATCAATATGTATCATGTATATTGTACCTGAGGTTTGCCGAGCATCCCTCTTTGCTTGCAACTCTTGGAGATGGACGGGACAATTTCTTGCCCAATGTCCAATCTCCCCACACTTGAAGCATGGGTCATTAGTAGCAACCTTTTACTTCTTCTCCTGTGGTTTGGGTGTCAGCCTTTGAAGGGTTCGCAAGAACACAAAACATAGTTTAACCCGTTAAACTTTCTGAAAACACAACGGAATAACAACTTTATAAACTTACTTATAAGCTGAAAAACTTGTTCTTTAGGTGACCATATAAATGTATAAAGCAAACCCAAAATCAAGGATCATAATATGTGAATGAGCAAGCTATGAACACATGTAAAAGTTCATAAAATCACCGCTACATTGAGCTGTGATAACTACCTTTCAGCAGCAGTAAAAACGACCAAAGAAAGGAGGAAAGGATGTCCAAAATCGGCCAAGACTTCAAGGGTAGAAGTCCTCAAGCTTGTATACCCAAAGCTTACTTGCAAACGTGTCTTGTTAGGGAGAATCAACACCAAGATCAACTCCAAAAACCCCCTTCTTGGCTGCTGCTATTCCGTAAACCTTTTTGAGAGAAGAGAGAGTGTTTTTGGTGTTTTGCATGTGAAGTGAATAATGTTGGAGAGTACTACACTCTTTCATAAAGAGTGTGTGTTACCAAGGGAAGAGAAGGAACCCCATTGGTCCATGGGATGGCCGAAAGTTTTTTTAAACATGGCTGGGATTCCCTCTCATTTTTATGTCTTGTTGACACATTTAAAGTTCATGGACCCTCTTGGATTTTTAATGTGTGATAAGTGCAAGAACCATACTAATATGTTTTATGCACTAATCTTTAATTAAAAATTTTAATTAAAGATCACTAACATTACATTATCTTATGTTATTAAACCCTTTTAAATAACAATGTGATTAATAAAACCCATCAACAAATCATCCTTATGATTTGACCCATTTCACATATTATTGTTTAGAAAACCAATTTCCTAAATTTGGTGTGTTATTATATAATTGCATGATCACATCATCAATTAAATAATCATTTGTGTTTGCAAAGCTTATTATTTGGGTATAACCACATAGGATCAGTGATCTCAAGTTTGATGGATTAGAGTGTAACGCAGCGGAATAAGAACAAGAATTAGACAAATTATAGCAAGAATTTGATATTCGTATGCATTAAGAACAATACGGTTGTAAAGAGAGAATATATTTCTGTGAAAAGGAATGTTTCAATAATATCAAATGTTTCTGCTCAATCATTCACAGATTACAATTAGGTTGACACTCCTTATATAGAGTGCAATCACTGCTCATATCATGGATAGTGACATCTGGCAGATTATTGCAAAAATAACTAAAACTTAACAAACTACTAAAATGTTCACAACTACTGGAACATATCAGAGTGCTAAGTATAAAACATAAAACTACTGATACGAAACTACTGAAACTACAACGACTGAAGAACAAGCTCTTCAGTCGTTTTACAAAACTACTGAAAGGAAAAACATAAAACTACTGAAAGAAAACCGTCACAACTACTAAAGAAGACCTCTTCAGCTGTTGTGACAACGACTGATACTTGGTCTTCAGCACTTGTCTTCAGACTTTGTCATCAACACTTGTGTCTTCAAACTTTGTCTTCAGCACTTATGTCTTCAGACTTTGTCTTCAGCACTTGTCTTCAGACTTTGTCTTCAGCACTTGTGTCTTCAGACTTTGTCTTTAGCACTTGTGTCTTCAGACTTTGTCTTCAGCACTTGTGTCTTCATACTTTGTCTTCAGCACTTGTGTCTTCAGACTTTTTCTTCAGCACTTATGGACTTCAGCAGTCATTGTCACGTCTGTGGGACTTAAGGTTTTCTGATCCGGCTCATTGGTTCTTTTGGTCCAACAAACTCCCCCTGAACCAATGCAGCCAAAACCTTAACTTTATTGAGGTCCCACTTATTGTTGGCAATAAGATTGGTCTTTTTCCTTCTTGATGAGCTAAGAAGATGACCCAATTAAGCACTGGCCTGGGAATACATTTCTGAAATTTGGTTGGCATAGTATGGATAAGAGCCCTGACTTTGGGGAACTGGACACAGGGCTGTGGTCCTATCCACGAAATCTACTTCCCATGTATAAGCTTGTAGGATTCTCTGATGTATGCTCAGAGAAACATAATTTGTTCTTCCATGGTAAGATTTTCAGCTCCAGCATCAAACAATCCTTCACGCCCATACAGCTCTGAAATGTACTTAGCCTGTTTGCCATTTTTGAGCTCAACTGTTGTGATCTGTCTGTATGCAAACTCATCTGGGTGAGTCCCTTCAAGTAACAGACTGAGCTCATTTTCATTGAAGTTCTCAAACCTCTTGTAGACTAACCCCTTTTTAATTACTCTGTTCTCTAACATCTTTTGGGGTGGCTGTTTAGTTTCATAGGCCTTCTTGAAATCTTCTACAATTTCCCAGGGTGATACTACAAGGACCACTGTGATCTCTTCATCTACGATCCTTTTTACTTGGCCCTTGTATCTCGAAGGAATGTCTTTCTTCACAATTCTGTGGGCCACCCTAGGATCAGGCCATATTCTCACCTTTTCCTTTTGATATTGAAATGTGTTAGCAAGGGTGTACAATCTCAGAGTTTCTTTCTTCATACTGATTATTGATGAAGAAGCAGCATAAGTTTTGTCTATGCTTTTCAGCATCTCATCATCATGAAGCTGTTGCTGCTGTTCTTCTTCTATCTTTACTCTCACAGCTTCCATCTGTGAGGTGGGAGTGATGGGCATAGGTTTGGCTTTAGGCAAAGTTAGGACTGTGGAAAGAGGCAGCCTATCTTCTTCCTCATCATCCTCTTCTTCTTCTTCTTCTAGCCTCAACACCCTTCTCTTCTTCTTCTTGGGTGCATCATCGGCTGTTGGTTTTGAGGGTAAAGGAATTGGTTTAGTGGGTTGTGGTAGTGGTGATTTTGAAGTGGGAGGTTTTGCAGGTTGTTCTAGCATTCTTGTAGTGAGTGAGGCTTTTGAGTGTTTTGCTAGTTCCTTTATGTTCCCAGCACCTGCCTCATTTAGTGCTTCAATCACCAATCCTTAGTGTATGCTTCAGACGAACAGATCTTGGTGGTTATTGCCAAGATACTGTCCCTGGTCCATGACCTAATCTTGATCAATGATCTCCCAAGGTACTTTGCAATGAATCTGATCATGATCTCTAGTCTTTATCTTTCTAATGCATCATAACTTGCCCATCTTGAGTTAATTTCTTCAACTTCAAGTCTCCTAATCTCTGAGTCAAGCTGTGTAGTATCGAACCCCTGTCTATACAGTTGATCAATAATGGAGTCCATTGATTTACTGTGTGTAGCATCTGCCATTTTGATCATCTCATCGAGTTCGAGTTCTTTTTCTTTTCCTTCAACCTTCATCTTCTTATATGTGACATGAAAGTCTTTGTGACTTTCACCCACTTGATCATGTTAGCTCCCTTCACAAACTCCTCTTCCTTCTCAGTCTCCTTTTCTCTCTTCCCCTCTATGCTCTTCCTCTTTGCTTTCACTGACTGACTCTCCCCCTTTTTGGTTGCATTGGTTGCAAGGGTTAGAGTAGCAAAAAGCCTTGTGCTCACAATCTCCTCCACCAGGGGTTGTATGATTGAGGGAAGCCTCTCATCCATGGTTTTGATCACAATGTCTGTGATTATTGGGGTGATGAGAGGTAGGGATTGCTGAAAGATAGCAGCTGTTTGCTCAGAGGGATTCTATCCCTGAGAAGCAGTGCTAGAAATAGAAGCTGGTGGCTCGGAAGTTTTGAGTGGTTGAGTGTGTGGGAGACCTTCAGGTGAAGGTGCCATCTGTGGGTTTATGTTGGTGGCAGATAGACTTGCTTTTTGAGAGAATTGGTCAAGTAGTCTTTGTAGTCTATTGACTTCTTCCTCAAGAATTGTGTTCTGGGCCAGAACATCATAAAAGAAGCCCAGGTCATCATCAGCAGATGCTGAATCACCTGACCTCCTGCTTGTAGGAGGATGTACATGCACTGGGTGTAGACCAGTTTTAGCATGTGCCCCTTTTTCTTGGAACTGGGGACTTCCAGCCTCAGGACGATGTCCTTCATCAGCTGTTGCCTCTGTGAGGTCTTAGCAATGTTACCAGCCTCAGTCTAATCATGTGTTGATTCAGAAGAGGTGGAAGCCTCACCAGATGTTCTGGTCTCCATATCCACACCAGGAAATAGAACAGTTAAACCATTGTGTTGTGGGCAGTCAGAAGCATGTTGATCCTCGTCCTCAATTGCTGTAGTTTTCCCCTTTGTTGGTGTTTGTTGGGGAGGAGGAGAGGCATGCAGCTGAGTCAGCACGTTTGCAATAATGAGAGTAGGACTTTGTGGGGCGGTTGCAGTGGGAGATGGGGTAAAAGCAGTATGCACCTGGGAGAATAGTGCTCTTCAATGGCAATCTCCTCAAATGAGGAAGATCCCAGATTAGTGGGTACCCCTTCTTTGGTTGCTGCAGGCTCCTTTTGAGAGGAATCCTAAGCGGCTGTGGCTGGTGAAGTCCTTGTATCCACTAGGGGGTTATAACCAGTGGATATAGCCTGCGTTTGTGTTGCAGGGGCATCCTTAGGGGACTCATTTCCCTGAGTAGCCTTTTTTGTCTTCTTTTTAGTGGGTTTGGTGGGGACTTTGGATTTTGAGGTGGTGGCTGTGGGTTCCAGCTGCGTGGGTTTGCGCAGCTTGGCAGCCATTTTTAGTGATTGGTCAGAGTTGTGCCGGGAGTATACTTCAGGCAATACAATCGTAGCCGGGACTCCCAGGCCAACAAGTCCCTCAGCTTGAAGCTGGTTTTCAATTATGGCCATTATGAACCGAGGATATAATATCCAACGGTTAGCAAGTTGTTTTTAGGCCATATCCTTGAGCTCTAAAAATAGTATTTAGAAAAATTAAAGGTTGTTGCTCAAGGATGGAGTACATTACTTGTGGCCACCTTGTGGACATTTGATCCCATGATGAAGTCTTGGGGGCAAGGCAGACATTTACCAGGTGAAAGATGAGACGTTCGGCATCCTGGAAATGTTTCTTCAATATGGTAGAAGCACTCAGGTTACCTGGTATCCATGCTGGGCAAATGATTGATCGATTGTGCCCTTTGGATAACCAGTTGGGAAAGTGGCATCATCCAGATTGAGGGTTTGGCGAAGAATGTCTGGAGTAATGACCACTTTTTGACGATGGACAAACGATTGAAGAGACTCTGTGTCATTCTCCTCAGAGCCAAGAGTGACGTTTGTCCAGAATTGGTTAAGAGATTCGGCATATATGGTGGGATTTAACAGGAAAGCCGTTTTGTAAGGTGACTGAACCATTAAATCAGTGGCGTTGTGAAACTTGGTCCAGTATGGCGATTTTGTGAGATGTGCGACACAGTTGTGTCGAGGTTTTAGTTGCATGGTCGCCATTGATGAAGAGAGGTTACAGAGTTTTTGAACGTTAGGTTTGAGAAGAGAAGAAAGTAAAAACTCTGAAGGTGGGATAAGGTATTTAAAGGGTAGGGTTAGAAAACGACTGAAGGTTTTGGTGTTAGTCATCAGCTGTTGAAACTACTGATGTCGTGGTATTAACTTTCAGAGGTTTGGAATGACTGACCGTATTGGTGTGATCAGCAGTTGTTATAAAACAACTGAAGACTTGGTTTTAACCGTCAGACGTTGAAACAGCTGAAGTCTCTGATTTAGTCATCAGTAGTTATAAAACTACTGAAGATTTAGTCATCAGTAGTTATAAAACTACTGAAGACAGTTTTTACTTCAGGTGATGAAACAACTGAGGACTTGGTATTAGTCATCACTAGTTGGGAAACTACTGAAGACTTGGTTTTACCATCAGTGTTGTAAATAACTGAAGACTTGGTGTTAGTCATCAGTAGTTGTGAAACTACTGAAGACATGGTTTTGCTTCAGTTGTTTAGAAAGAAATAGCAGTTGGGAAACTACTGAAGACAAAAAGGCTCATTAGTAGTTGTCGTCAATTCATTGCTTTTCAGCTGTTTCATACTGTCCTCAACACGTACTCATCAGACGTTTTCATCTATTTTCAGATGTTTTATAGGACATCAGTACATATTTGTATTTCTGACAACAGTAGTTGTAGCTACATCAGCTGTTGTAACTACATCAATTGTTTTAACAAATAAAGTACTTGAGTACTGAGAAGTTAAGCTCTAGTAGTTTAAAGAAAACTTCCGGAGAGAAAATAACGTCAGTACTTATATATATGATAGTAATAAACTAATGATCATCAGTACTTGTGAGCTGAGATCACCAGTAGTTGTCACTCATTCTAGCTACAACATACCAAGCCTTAACACTAGGTTTTGGAAAGTTGTGCTATCCAAGGGCTTAGTGAAAATGTCTGCAAGCTCATCAGCACTAGGAACAAATTTTGGATCAATCAGACCTTTTTCAAAACAATCTCTAATAAAATGGTGTCTGATTTCAATATGTTTAGTCCTAGAGTGCTGGACAGGATTCTTGACAATACAAAGAGCTGAAGAGCTGTCCATTAACAATGGGGTCTTAGTCTCTGTTATGCCATAATCCAATAATTGGTTTTGAAGCCAGAGTTCCTGAGATGTACAGCTTGCAGCAGCAATGTACTCTGCTTCCGCAGTTAATGTAGCAACTGAGGTCTGCTTCTTACTCTGCCAAGAAATCAAGCAGTTGCCTAAGAATTGGCATCCTCCAGAAGTGGACTTTCTTGTCAACTTACACCCTACATAGTCACTGTCAGAAAAAGAAACTAATTTACCAGAATGTCTAGTAGAATACCATAAACCTAGAGATGGAGTGCCTTGCAAATATCTAAAGATCCTCTTGACTGCAATCAAATGAGACTCCTTAGGTGCAGCCTGAAATCTAGCACAAACACATGTAGTAAACATAATATCTGGTCTAGAAGCTGTTAAGTACATCAAAGACCCAATCATACATCTGTAAAGTGTTTCATCAACCGCTTTACCTTTCTGATCTGTATCCAGTTGTGTGGTGTTGCACATGAGAGTAGAACAGGGCTTACACTTTTGTAAATCAATCTTTTCCAAAAGATCTTTTGTGTATTTGGACTGATGAATGAAAATTACATCAGCCTTTTGTTTGATTTGCAAACCCAGAAAGAACTGTAATTCTCCCATGGCACTCATTTCAAACTTCTGTTTCATCAACTTTGTAAAGGCATCACACAACTGTGGATCAGAGGATGCAAAAATAATATCATCTACATAAATTTGAACAAGTAGATTATGCTGCCCAGCTTTCTTAATGAATAAAGTCTTATGTATGGAGCCTCTAGTGAAATTATTTTCCAGAAGAAAGTTTGATAATGTCTCATACCAGGCTCTAGGAGCTTGTTTCAACCCATAGAGAGCCTTATCAAGCTTATACACCCAATTAGGATGTTTATTGTCCTCAAAACCTGGTGGTTGACATACATAAACCTCTTCTTTAATTTTCCCATACAAAAATGCACTTTTGACATCCATTTGAAAAAATTTAAGGTTGTGATAAGCAGCATAAGCTAAAAACAATCGAATTGCTTCCAGTCTGGCTACAGGGCCAAAGGTTTCATTATAATCAATACCTTCCTCTTGTGAAAACCCCTGTACAACCAATCTGGCCTTGTTCTTAACAATAAGCCCATTTTCATCAGTTTTGTTCCTAAACACCCATTTAGTGCCTATTGCACACTTACCTGGAAGTAGAGGAACCAGTTCCCACACTTGCTGTTTCTTGAACTGAAGAAGCTCAAGCTGCATGGCTTCAACCCATCCATTGTCCCTTAAAGCAATGTGATAGTTCTTTGACTCTTGCTGACTAATGAAGAGAGCATAGAAGCAGAAATTAGACAATTGACTTCTTGTTGAAACGCCAGCATTGATATAACCAATGACTTGAGACATAGGGTGATTCTTCAGATCTTGGTACACAATAAGATCTGTGCAAGTGTTTGTAGCAGGCTCAGCAACAACAGATGGTGATGGTGAAGCATTTCCTTGAAACCCATCAGTAGATGGTAATTCAAAGGAAGTTGAAGTTGTAGAAATCTCATCAGCATTTGTTGTGGATTGTGCTACTAAAGCTACAGGAACATCAGGTCTAGCTGAATCAGGCAGTTGATCACTAAACTTTAAAAGGTGATTACTGATATCATCATCATCATCAGTAACACCAGATGGATGACTAGCTACAGAAGATGATGGATTCATATGATCTGCAACAGCAGGTGGTTGATAAGGAACATATTGCAGAATGTCCAGTTCAAACAACTCCACAGGGTTTTGTGGAATTGTATCCTTAGTGGATTCATTGAACTTCACATGCAAGGTTTCTTCAACTATCTTTGTCCGACAGTTGGATACTCTAAGCCTTGCAAGTGGATGAATACCCAACAAAATACCCTGCATCCACCTTAGAATCAAACTTTTGGAGTTGATCCTTTGTGTTGAGAATGTAATAGGGACACCCAAATGCTCTAAAGAATGAAATCAAAGGGGCTAAATGATGTAAAACTTCATAAGGAGTTTTCATCAACCTCTGATTTACTAAGGCTCTATTCTGTACATAGCAGGCTGTATTGACAGCTTCAGCCCAAAAGGTCAGTGGCAGACCAGAATCAGCCAACATGGACCTTGCAGCTTCAATGAGGGTCCTGTTCTTTCTCTCCACTACTCCATTTTGCTCTGGAGTCCTTGGGATGCTATACTGCCTCTTGATTCCCTTTGACAAGTAAAACTCATCAAGAGTGTGGTTTCTGAATTCAGTACCATTGTCACTCCTCACACACTTAACTGGTAGGGAATACTGCTTCTCATCGTGTAACACAAAGTTCATAATGGACTGAGCAGCCTCATCCTTTGAATGCAAGAAGATGGTCCATACATATCTAGAGTAATCATCCATAATTACCAGACAGTATTTCTTCTTTGCCATACTCATTACCTTCACAGGACCAAAAAGATCCATGTGCAGTAGTTGTAAGCAGGCATGAGACTTGGACTCTTCTATGGTTGGGAATGAAACTTTATGTTGTTTCCCTTTTAAGCATGCAGTGCAAATTTCATCACAATTGAACTCCTTTATTGGAAGACCTCTCACTAAACGCTTGTGGATCAGCTGATTCATGTTTTTGAGATTAAGATGACCCAGCCTTCTATGCCACAGTTTAGATTCTTGGAGAGAGGCCTTGGAGAACAAGCATGGATGGCCTCTCAACTCAATTTTCTTTGACAGATCCAAGGCATATACTCTTCCTATCCTGTTAGACTTCAGGAGAGTATTATCATCCAGTACTTTGTCAATCAGGCTCAGAACCTTGGAAGACAGAATCCTACAGTTTTGGCTTGTGAAAAGAGCAACATGTCCTTTGTCACACATCTGACTAACACTCAACAGATTGTATTTGAGATTCTCCACATGGTTGACATCATCAAATCTAATATCTCCATTAGACACAAATCCCTTTCCAATGATGTAACCTTTAGCATCATTACCAAATGAGACAAATCCCTTCTTTCCCTGAGAGTAATCATGAAGAAGAGAGCTGCTCCCAGTCATGTGAATGGATCCTCCACTGTCCACATACCAGATGCTTCTTTGGCATGCTGAAGAACCCTGCACAATCATAAGAAACTAGTTAGCTTTGGAGACCCAAACCTTTTTGGTTTTGGGACTGACTTTATCAACAGATTTAACCATAGCTGGTTTCTCATGATTAACAGCTGATGAAGATGGAGATGGTGCTGAAATGGATTTGGGCCTGGAATTCCTCTCCAGTGGTTTGATCACATGGGCTTCAAGTTGGTTAACTCTCCCCAACAGATGCTGAACCATCATAACAAGCTGTGTCTGATTTGAAGCTCGAGCTTTCAGTTCATTTGACACTCCAGAGCTTGTTTTTGATGAGTTCCTGTGACCCACCATTTCCTCCTTCTTAGACTTCACAGACTTAGTCTTATGTTTATCATGAGGAACAATATCAGCTGTCTTTTGATAAACCGCATCCTTCTTTGTGGATTTGGGTGAGGCATTGGGTTTATCAGGTTGAGATGATTGTGGTACAAACTTGGTCTCAAACTCAGTTTTCATTTTATTTATTTCTAGTTTGGTGAGCTCATCCCTTTGGAGCTTTAAACCATTTTTGTACCAACATTCATCAGATAGATGATTGAATTTACCACAAATTTCACATGGTTTATTCTTCATCTTGGACATCTTTACTGCTTAAGTGGAAACTACTGAAGGTGTGATCTTCAGTACTTTCCTCCTATCAGTACTAGGTACTAAAGGATTTGTAACAGCTGAAGACCGGTAATTCAACTGTTTTCCATCCGTCCTAATAGACTGTTTGATGGATTCCTCAGCAGTTGTTAGTCCTTGTATTTCAACTGATTTGAAATGCTTTTCAGATGTTGGGTCTCTTTCAGTACTTGGGGTATACTGAGGAACAACATCTGAAGTACTCAGCTTCATATGAGTCTCAGTAGTTAGACCATGAGTCAAATTATTTGTTGAGATCTTAACACTAGTTTCATTCTCTGATCTTGGATTATCATTGGAGAATGACTCATAAGATAATGTGGTTTTACAAGCTCTTCAGTCGTTTTACAAAACTACTGAAAGGAAAAACATAAAACTACTGAAAGAAAACCGTCACAACTACTGAAGAAGACCTCTTTAGCTGTTGTGACAACGACTGATACTTGGTCTTCAGCACTTGTCTTCAGACTTTGTCTTCAACACTTGTGTCCTCAGACTTTGTCTTAAGCACTTGGTCTTCAGCACTTGTCTTCAGACTTTGTCTTCAGCACTTGTGTCTTCAGACTTGTCTTCAGCACTTGTGTCTTCAGACTTTGTCTTCAACACTTGTGTCTTAAGACTTTGTCTTCAGCACTTGTGTCTTCAGACTTTGTCTTCAGCACTTGTGGACTTCAGCAGTTGTTGTGACGTCTGTGGGACTTAAGGTTTTTCTGATCCGCCTCATTGGTTCTTTTGGTCCAACATAACCCGACTTGGATCATAACGTACTAACCACATCAATATTCTAAGTGTCTTGGGCATATAGAATCCTACAATCTCCCACTTGCCCAAGATTCATAGGAGAATGATGCAAGCAGTAAATAACGCCTAACAACAGTTTACTACCCTTAATACGCATGACTTATAGCCATTCAATAACATCATCTTATTCAAGTATCCTACTTGAAATGATTTGGGTGAATCAATCATCTATCCTTTTGTTATAGATGTCATGTTAAATCCAAGAACACAGAGTGATCATTCCTTGTTGATTTAACTTATCAGGCCTTAGACATCTAACTCTCAACGAATAAGAGGAACAAATTCCATCTTGACTACATACGTTTCTCACAAACACCTCGTGTCATACCTGAACATACCCTTATGTGCTGTCCACTATTTCAGGACAACGAAGAATTAGCTCAAGGTATAATACATGGTGAATATCAAAACCCAATATGTATCTCAGGTCGGAGGATACCAAATGATATTCGCCTTTACTCAAATTTACTTGTGATCAATCAATAAGATTCCATGTAGTTAAATTTGAGATGCGGGTTAGTCCAATATTTGTATCCCATAAATATCTATGAACCTTGGTAGCAATCCATTGCTCTATATTCAACCTTATGAATATCAACCAATCCAAGTTCATAATAATCTTACCCTCATACTTGTTCCCACAAGTATGAACAAATACAGACATTTAGAGTAAACAATTTACTCATGGATTAAACATGCTAAATTGGAACATTAATTGAACATTATAACCAAATAATTTTATTCAAATAATAAAGAGTTCCATATATCCAAATACAAAATTTACAGATCAAATCCAATCATTAGAATATCAAAGTCCCATGGCACAAGTATGACCTTCATGCTTTGCCTTTTCAAGGAGCTTCGTGAGAGGATCCGCAATGTTGATCCGTGTGAACTTTGCGAATACATATCTTCCCCTTTTCAACTTCATCTCGTATGTAGTTGAATCTCCGCTCAATGTGCCTAGTTTTTTTATTAGCACGAGGTTCCTTGATTTGAGCAATCGCACCCTCGTTATCACAAAAGATCTCTAGGGGGTCCTGAATGGAAGGGACAACCCCTACATCGGCAATGAATTTCTTCAACCATGCAGCTTCTTGAGATGCCAATGAGGCGGCAACGTATTCTGGTTCTGTAGTTGATAGAGCCACCACATCCTATTTGGAGCTCTTCCAAGAGACCGCTCCTCCATTCAGAATGAATATATATCCCGATTGTGACCGAGAATCATCAAGATCGGTTTGGAAACTCGCATCCGTGTAACCTTTTACAACGAGTTCCTCATTACCAGATCCATAGATTAGGAACATATCTCTTGTCCTCCTTAGGTACTTAAGTATGTTCTTTACAGCCATCCAATGACTGTTTACAGGATTTTGCTGGTAACGACTTGTCATGCTTATAGCGCATAACACGTCCGGTCGAGTGCATATCATTGCATACATGATGGATCCAATAGCAGATGCGTATAGGACTGCCTTCATTTTATCTTGCTCATCCTTTGATCTAGTACATTGAGTCGTACTCAATATCGTTCCACTTTGAATAGGTACGCTACCTTTCCTAGAGTTCTCCATCTTGAACCTTTTCAAGATCTTATCAATGTATTCACTTTGATTCAAACCAATCAACCGCCTTGATCTATCCTTATAGATCTTTATTCCATAATATAGGCGGCTTCTCCAAGATCCTTAATGGAAAAACAACTTCCAAGCTAGGTTTTTACACCTTCCAAGGTTGGAATGTCATTTTCAAATAGTAGTATGTCATCAACATACAATACTAGGAAAGTTATTGTGCTCCCACTAGCCTTCTTATACACACAAGCCTCATCAGCGTTTTTGATGATGCCAAATTTCTTTACCTCCTCATCAAAACGATGATTCCAGCTTCTCGATGCTTGTTTCAATCCATAGATTGATTTCTTTAACTTGCATACTTTATTAGGTTGTTTTGGATCGACAAAACCTTCAGGCTGAACCATATAGACATCTTCCTCAAGATATCCATTAAGGAAAGCAGTTGTGACATCCATTTGCCAAATCTCATAATCATAATGAGCAGCTATGGCAAACAATATCCTTATAGACTTTAGCATCACAACAGGTGAGAAAGTTTCATCATAGTCAACCCCTTGAGTTTTAGTGAAACCCTTTGCTACAAGTCTAGCTTTATAAGTATCCAAGTTTCCATGCATATCGGTTTTCTTCTTGAAAACCCACTTGCTTCCAACTACTTTGAAATTAAGAGGTTGTACAACAAGTTCCCAAACTTGATTGTCATACATGGATTGCATCTCAACGTTCATGGCCTCAAGCCATTTGTCACAATCTAAATTGGACACTACATCATGGTATGTGGTTGGTTCATCTGAATCTACCACATAGCATCCATCCATGAAAAATCTGTATCTTTCAGGTGGATTACTAGTTCTACCACTTCTGCAAAGGTTTTATGTGTATTGGTCAACCATTTGATCATCCTCAACATCCTCATGTTGAGTGCTAGTTTCATCCAAACGTGCATCAGGTTGTGGTTCTTGATCCTCCTCAAGATATACTGTTCTACTGCTAGTTCCTTCCATAAGGAACTTTGCTTCTAAGAACTCACCCTTTCTGGCAACAAACACCTTTTGTTCCAGTGGATCATAGAAATAATATCCCATAGAATCTCTAGGATATCCAATAAAGATACACTTATGGATCGGACTTCCAATTTGTTTGGGGTGGGAGTCTTAACGTAAGCCTCACAACCCCAGACCCTTGAGTATGATAGGGATGGAACTCTTCCATGCCATATCTCAAAAGGTGTCCTTTCCACCTTTTTGGTTGGGGCCATATTTAGAATACGGGCCGTGGAGAGCAAGACGAAACCCCAAATGATATAGGTAATGTGCTTCTAGCCATCATAGATCGAACCATATCCAATAAGGTTCGATTCCTCCTCTCAGACACACCATTATGTTGTGGTGTTCCAGGTGGAGTGAGTTGTGAGACAATCCCACAACTCCTAAGATGATCTTGGAAAGCATCACTTAGGTATTCACCTCCTCTATCGGTGCGGAGAACTTTAATCGACTTGTTGAGTTGATTTTCTACTTCATTCTTGAAGATCTTGAACGTTTCAAAAGCTTCATCTTTGTGCCTTAATAAGTACACATACCCATAGCGACTATAATCTTCGGTAAAGGTAATGAAGTATCTTTCACCATTCCTAGTTATTGGCTTAAAAGGACCACTTACATCCGAATGTATGATTCCTAATAAATCTTTTGCCCTTTCGTTAGTTCCACTAAAGGGTGCCTTAGTCATTTTTCCTTGTAAACAAGATTCACATACATTAAATGAATCATACTCATTTGTTTTTAAAAGACCATTCTTTTGAAGTGTTTGTATACGTTTCTTGTTTATATGACCAAGATGACAATGCCAAAGATAGGTATCACTCAAATCCAACTTGAGTTTCTTGGTTTTAGTTTGGTACAATGAACTATTTAAAGCATTTTCATGAACCAATTCATAAATACCATTAATGGGAATTGCTTTAAAATAGAACATATCATTTAAAGAAACATGAATATCATTTTCAACAAAAGATAATCCATAATCATAATGTCTTCATTGGGATATAGAAATAATGTTCCTAGTCAGACTAGGAGCATACAAAACATTCTTCAAAATAACATCCAAGCCACTAGGAAGTTTTAGGATGTAGTCCCCACGAGCTTCAACTTGGACTTTGGTTCCATTGCCCATGAAGAGGCTAACATCCCCATGATTGAAGTCCCTACTTCTTTTGAACCCCTGCAACAAACTACATATATGAGTTCCACATCCGGTATCCAATACCCATGTGTTAGAAAATGTAACATTAAGATCAATATGAATCATGTATATTGTACCTGAGGTCTGCCGGCAATCCTCTTTGCTTTCAACTCTTGGAGATGGACAGGATAACTTCTTGCCCAATGTCCAATCTCCCCGCACTTGAAGCATGGGTCATTAGTAGCAACCTTTTGCTTCTTCTTTTGTGGTTTGGATGGCACACTTGCCACCCCTTTCCCTTTTCCCCAAACGGGTCCCTTACCCTTGGCAACCTTTGCCTTGGGTGGGGGATGAGGCCTTTTCTTGTTCCCACCTTCATGGATGGTGAGAACGGGTAAAACCCTTTTACACATGGCCGCCTCGGCCGTTTTAAGCATTGAGTGAAGCTCACCAATGCTTTTGTCCCATGCATTCATGTTGTAATTCAACACAAATGTCTCGAACTTCTTGGTAAGGCCATTAAGGATCAAATCCGTGGCCAATTCCTTCGAGACGGGACAATTAAGCCTCTCGAGGCGGTCAATATGACTTTTCATCTTAAGTACATAAGATGAAACTAATTGGTTGTCGTCCATATGACATGCATGGAGTGCTCGAACCGTTTTGAAGCGCTCAACCCTGCCTGCTGTTAGAACGTTTCCTTCAGCTGGATTATCATGTCATAGGCTCCGTGATGTTCATACTCCTTTTGGAGATCCGGAGTCATGCTCGCTAGCATGAGACAAGACACTTGGACAGAGTCCTCAGTGTACTTCAGCTAATCGTTGTAGGCCTCCTCATCATCCTCAGTAGGTTGATCGGGGATAGGGTCGTCTAAAACATATGATCGTCTCTCTTGCTTGAGAACGATTCTCAAGTTTCGATACCAATCAATGAAATTGTTAGGATTTAGATGTTCCTTTTGGAGGATCGCTCTTAATGATTGGGTGGACGCGGATTAGTTATCATGATTGCCATTATTGGTGGCCATCTACAAAATTTAACAAAGATCTATTTGTTATTTTTGATATTTCTATTTTTAATAATTAATGCCTTTTAAGGTCATTTTTATATTAAAATCTTGAACCCAATATTACATTTAAATTATGGTTAGGTGACCTTTATCCCACGATTTATATTAATAAGGTGGTCAACGATTGACAGTTGCAACCATTTGCAACTTCTAGAGGCATGGGATCGACTTTAAACATCATATATAAAGTCGGAATATTAATCCCATCAACACCATTTGGAAACCATATTTAGGTGATCCATTTAACATGGTTTGCAAATCAAGTTACCCTACTTGCACACACCTGTGAGTTTAGCCACATAAGTGGTTAGGTGACTTTTATCCCACCAATGTGGTATCCCCACCTTAAATCACAAGTTCCCTCTAAATGGTTAGGTGACCTTTATCCCATTAATAGTTTCCAAATGACTCAAGTGTTGTGCAAAAGGATGGTGTTAAACTTGTTTGTCAGTAGTTTTGAGATTTCATAATTCTAGTTAGAAAACTCTATGTACTTGTATTTGCATGCTTTCAAATACAAGATACCCTATGGTCCTTTTAATAAAATCCATTTTATTATGAAATCATTGATCCTTTTAATAACCATTTATTAACACTTAATGATTAAGAACCATTTTTGAATTAGCTTGTTAAGATCATTTATATTAAGATTGTCCACCATATCCAAATATCATACAATCATTCATAAAATCACAATCAAACAAGCATAATATAAACAACCAAAATGTGCATAACCATAGCTACTATTGTGACCACACTTGTTTGCCATCACAAGTGTGGTCATTTGGTCTTTCCTAAGGGTTGAATACACACAAAAAAGAGATCAACATTGACTCCCACTTGAACTTGCATCCATATGCTTCAAGTCCTTTTCTTCCTCTGTGCTTCCTTCCCGAGCATCTTCTTTTACAAAATATATATCCTAATACATATTTTCTAGTAAAAGAAAATTACTGCTAATATATTATTACATCCCAATGAATAAATAGACAAAATACATTTTTTAACAAAGCACAAATTAATATACAACCCCATTGAATGAATGAAATCAAATAAATACATTCAATCCAAACCAAACAACACAAGGTCAAGCTAGGTATGCACTATCATATGAACAATCATTAACATCATTCAACAAACAAAATAAACCCCATCAAATCCAAAATTTTCAGCCAACATAAACTGAAAATTTGGGTTTGTTTGTCCAAACAAACAACAACCAAACATATCAACCAATTGACATTTCTATCTTTCAAAGTTTAATCATAAGCATGAAGATATAACTTTGAAAGACATGGGGTTATTTAATCAACCAAAATCAGCCTATTATGAGTTGATAATCATCCTTAAAACCGATTTTAAAGGACAAGAACAAGCAAGCTATCCACATAACCGGCTCTTGATGCCATTGAAGGGTTTGCAAGAACACAAAACATAGTTTAACCCGTTAAACTTTCTGAAAACGCAGCGGAATAACAACTTTATAAACTTACTTATAAGCTGAAAAAACTTGTTCTTTAGGTGACCATATAAATGTATAAAGCAAACCCAAAATCAAAGGATCTTAATATGTGAATGAGCAAGCTATGAACACATGTAAAAGTACATAAAATCACCGCTACATTGAGCTGTGATAACTACCTTTCAGCAGCAGTAAAAACGACCAAAGAAAGGAGGAAAGGATGTCCAAAATTGGCCAAGACTTCAAGGGTAGAAGTCCTCAAGCATGTATACCCAAAGCTTACTTGCAAACGTGTCTTGTTAGGGAGAATCAACACCAAGATCAACTCCAAAAACCCCCTTCTTGGCTGCTGCTGTTCCGTAAACCTTTTGGAGAGAAGAGAGAGTGTTTTTGGTGTTTTGCATGTGAA
>JACCIX010000913.1:0-37500 GCA_025506515.1 Flaveria trinervia | reverse complement strand
ATAAGAAGGTAAAATAAAACAACCTTTAGGGCTGCTGGAAAACGAGATTTAAAGAGATTATAGGATGAGTTCTTGTGGCTGAAACATCAATGTAGAAGCCCTCAAGATGACATACCCCAAGCCCCAACAAACACCCTCTTGCTAGGCTTTGAACACCAACTTGTAGTACTCTTCTTCTTGTGGAACTTTTCAGCCAAGAACACTTCTTGTGAGCTGAAAATTCCTTTTTCTTTGCTTCAAAATCCGAAATTTTGAGAGAGAGAGAGAGAGAGACTTTCTTGTGTGTGTAGGTTGAGTGTGGAATAGAAGAGTGTAGGAATAGATTGATTGCATGTGCTTGGAACAAACAAAAGGAAGTTCCCAAGATCAATCCAAGGGGCGGCCGAATGGCCCCTTATTATTCCCTCTCAATTTGAAAAATATTTAATAAAATTATACTCTTGCATTCCACCTTTTATGAAATTAAACCAATTTAATTTTATAGTACTTACACATTATCATTTGTTATTGTTTAACTAACTTAAACAATGAACAAGAAATCCCTTATGAACAAATCATTATATATATATAATGATGTTCATCTACAAAAGCAATAATCTAGAAAATCCAATTTTTTTTTCTAAATTGGTGTCATTACTTATTTGTATGATCCTATCAACAAATAAATTATTTTTCGGTGTTTGTTTGGCTTGTTATTGGGTATGACCCGACTTGGATCATATCACACTAGCCACATCAATTTAATATGAATCTTGGGCAGATCAATTGCTTCATGAATATCAATTGAGTTCTTGCTAAATTGACTAATTCATTGTTCGTATTCCGCTGCAATCTACTCTAATTAATCAAACTTAAATCACTCATCCTAACAAATGGTATCAAAGCAGGTTAATCATTGATCGATCTAACAATTGATCATTGAAACTGCTATTTCGAAATCTAAGTTTGATCGAATTAGCATATTTGCAAGAATTGGTTATAGAGATTGAATTTTTGCAGCTTTAGGTTATTTGCTTTGAGATTTCTCTTGGTTCGTATTGAGTTTGTTGTGTTTTGCGCTAAATCGGTTAAAACTTAATTGAATTTGATTGAATCTAAGAATGACTACTCCTTCTAATGACCCTCACAATACTGGCTCCTCAACCAAGCCTCCGATGCTGGTTAGGACTGAGTATAACATATGGCAACAAAGAATGCTCCATCACCTGTCTGTTAACAGTTCAGGTTGTTGGACATCTGTGCCATTCAATAACATCATCCTTTTCAAGTACCTAGCAACGGTTTGCTGCCCCTAATGTATATGACTAAGTGCCATTCAATAACATCATCCTTTTCAAGTACCTTACTTGAATATGATTTAGGTGAATTAATCATCTATCCTTTTGTTACAGATGTCATGTTAAATCCAAGAGACACAGAATTGTCATTCTCCGATGATTTAACTTTAATAGGCCTTAGACATCTAACTCTCAATGAATAAGAGGAACAAATTCCATCTTGATTACATACGTCTCTCATAATCACCTCATATCATACCTGAACTCAACCTTATGTACTGCCATTTTTCAGAACAGCAAAGAACTAAGTCAAAGTACAATACTCGGTGAATATCAAGGCCCAATATGTATCTCAGGATTAAGGATAAAATGATATTCGCCTTTACTCAATATCTCTTATGACTAATCACAAAGATTCTATGCAGAAATAATTGAGAGCGGGTCAGTCGAATACCTATATCCCATAGATATCAATGAATCTTGGTAGCAGCCTCTTGCTTTATATTCACACCTCATGAATATCATCCAATCCAAGTTCATTACAGTCTTACATTCATTGTTGTTCCCACAAGTATGATCGACTGCGGATGTTTTGAATAACTTATTTATTCATGGATTTAAACATGCTAAAACAGTAGAACAAATGAAAATTATAACCATATAATTAAGGGAAATAACATAAGTTCCAACATACAAATATAAAATACAAATTCAAACCAAGTCACTAGAATATCGAAGTCCCATGGCACAAATATGACCTTCATGCTTTGCCTTTTCAAGGAGCTTTGTGAGTGGATCCGCAATGTTTTTATCAGTGTGGACTTTGCGAATACATATCTTTCCTTTTTCAACTTCATCTCTTATGTAGTTGAATCCTCGTTCAATGTGCCGAGTCTTTTGATGAGCACGAGGTTCCTTGATTTGAGAAATCGCACCCTCGTTGTCACAAAAAATCTCTAGGGGATCCTGAATGGAAGGGACTACCCCTAGTTCGGATATGAATTTTCTTCAGCCATGCAACTTCCTGTGCTGCCATTGAAGCGGCGATGTATTCTGACTCTGTAGTGGACAACGCTATGACTTCTTGCTTTGAGCTTTTCCAAGAAACAGCTCCCCCATTCAGAATAAAAATGTACCCCGATTGAGATCGTGAATCATCTCGATCGGTTTGGAAACTCGCATCTGTGTAACCTTTTACAACGAGTTCCTCTTCACCAGACCCATAGATCAAAAACATATCCTTAGTCCTCCTTAGGTACTTCAGAATGTTCTTGACAGCCATCCAATGACCATCACCAGGATTTTGTTGGTATCTACTTGTCATGCTTAAAGCGCATGACACGTCCGGTCTAGTGCATATCATTGCATACATGATGGATCCTATAGCAGATGCATATGGATCGTCTTCATTCTATTTTGCTCCTCCTTTGAGCTTGGACATTGAGTCGTACTCAATATTGTCCCTCTTTGAATAGGTACAGTACCTTTCTTAGAGTTTTCCATCTTGAACCTTTTCAAGATTTTGTCAATGTATGCACTTTGATTCAAACCAATTAGCCGCCTTGATCTATCCCTATAGATCTTTATTCCCAGAATATAAGCGGCTTCACCAAGATCCTTGATGGAAAAACAACTTCCAAGCCAGGTTTTTACACCTTCCATGGTTGGAATGTCATTTCCAAATAGTAGTATGTCATCAACATACAATACTAGGAAGGTTATTGTGCTCCCACTAGCCTTCTTATACACGAAAGCCTCATCAGCATTTTTGATGAAGCCAAATTTCATTAACTCCTTATTAAAACGGTGATTCCAGTTTCTCGATGCTTGTTTCAATCCATAGATTGATTTCTTTAACTTGCATACTTTGTTAGGACATTTTGGATCGACAAAACCTTCAGGCTGAACCATATAGACATCTTCCTCAAGATATCCATTTAGGAAAGCGATTTTGACATCCATTCGCCAAATCTCATAATCATAATGAGCAGCTATGGCAAACAATATCCTTATAGACTTTAGCATCGCAACAGGTGAAAATGTTTCATCATAATCAACCCCTTAAGTTTGAGTGAAACCCTTTGCTACAAGTCTAGCTTTGTAAGTATCCAAGTTTCCATGCATATCGGTTTTCTTCTTGAAAACCCACTTACTTCCAACTACTTTGGAATTAAGAGGTGGTACAACAAGTTCCAAAACTTGATTGTCATACATGGATTGCATCTCAATGTTCATGGCCTCTGGCCATTTGTCACAATCCAAATTGGACATTGCATCATGATATGTGGTTGGTTCATCTGAATCTACCACATAGCATCCATCCATGAAAAATCCATATCTTTCAGGTGGATTGCTAGTTCTACCACTTCTGCGAACGTTTTGTGTGTATTGATCAAACGCTTGATCATCCTCAACATCCTCATGTTGAGTGCTAGTTTCAACCAAACGTGCATCGGGCTGTGGTTCTTGATCCTCCTCAAGATCCACAGTTCTACTACTAGTTCCTTCCATAAGGAACTTTGTTTCTAAGAACTCACCCTTTCTAGCAACAAACACCTTTTGTTCCAGTGGATCATAGAAATAATATCCCATAGAATCTCTAGGAGTCAGCTGTATTCCTCACCCCCTCCCCAGAAACCAATTAACACTGGGAATACCACAACGATTGAGTCAGCTGCTAATAACCCAAAACACAAGTGTTATAATGTTCAATCTCCAAGTGTAGAAGAGGAGGTTAGAACATCTGGTCAGGCTGCCACTTCTACTGATTCAGCAAATGAACAGGATGAAGTTGGTACAATATATAAGACCTCACCAGAGGCAACTTCCAATGAAGGACATAGTCCAGAGGGAGGAAGTCCCCAGAACCAAGAACAAGGGGCACATGCATATACTGATCTACACTCAGGGCATGTACATCCTGAGTTAATCAAGATGTCAGATGATTCAGCAAAGACTGATGATGACCTGGGCGTTTTCTTTGACGTCTTAGCCCATATCACAATCCTAGAGACTGAGGTGAGCAGACTCAAAGAACTACTAGCCAAAATGTCTCAGGATAAAAGTCCATCTACCCCAATAAACCCACAGATGGCACATTCATTTGAAGGTTCGCCAAACACACAGCCAATACACTTAACTAAGCCACCAGCCACTACTTTTGGCACCACCTCTCAGGGATAGACCCCTCTGAGCAGATGGTTGCAACCTTTCAAAGCTCCTTACCTCTCATCACTCCATCATCACTGAGATAGTATATAAAGCCATTGATGAGAGGATCTCCTCAAATCTCCAAACACTCCTTGTTGATGTTGTTCACAAGTCACTTTCTGCCCTTCAAGCCCCTGATCCAATGCACCCAAAAAGGGGGAGACTACTAAGTCTAAGGCAGTGAAAGAAAGGAAAAGGAAGAGAGTAGAATATGAGAAAGAACCAGAAAAAGAAAAGGAGTTAGAGAAAGAACAAGAACTGATCTCAGAGAACAGCTAATCACAGTGCAAGAGCTGAGCACTGACAAAGAGCAGAAAGATCAGCTGATCACTTACAAAAGGAAGATAAGTGCTAAGTCAAATTCTGATGGAGAAAAGTCCTTAGAAGATCTAGTCAAAGAAGCTGATGAAGCTCACAGCAGATCTATGGACAAAATAATAGATCAGCTCTTCAGACAGGGTCATGACACAGCCACCTCAGATGTTGAGATCGGAAGGCTGGAGATAAATGAAATTCAAGCAAGAAAGGCTAGTTACAGTGTGATGGATAGGGAAAGGTGGAGATTATGATCAGGTTTATTGCCAAATATCTAGGAAGATCATTGATAGAGATGGAGTCTTAGTCCAGAGACAATATCTTGGAGATAACCAAGAAAATCTGTTCCGCTGGAAGCTACAACAAAGGGTTGATCATCGAAGCACTGGATGAAGCAGGTGCTGGGAAGAGAACTGAGAAGGCAAAGCTCTCAAAAGCTAAACTCACCACTAAATTGCTAGATCAGCCTTCACATACTCCCACTCAAAAACAACCCTCAAAGCAATCATCTCTAAAATCTACCAATTCTATCCCTAAACCAAAACCACCCACAACTCAACCCACAAAACCAATTCCATTACCCCAAAAACCATCTCAATCCACACCCAGTGATAGACCCAGAAGGAGGAGAAGGGTGTTGAGGGTAGAAGAAGAAGAAGAAGAGGATGAGAATGAAAAACAGTTTGCCAATCTCTGCTCTTCTCAAACTTAAAACACCTGAGCCCAGAAGTCAACAGATGATCACACCTGACTTGCAAATGCAAATGGTGAAAGTGAAGATTGAAGAAGTGGAACAGCAGAAGTAGCATGATGAGCAATTTCTCAAAATGGTTGACAAGGACTTCCCTCAGTCCTCATCCATTCATGCAAAGAAGAAACAAGCTCTGAGGCTGTACACTCTTAGGCATACATTCCAACATCAAAGAGAAAGAGTGAGGATTTGGCCAGAGCCCAGGGTAAGTTACAGAATACACAAGAAGAACATACCAAGTACATATCATGGCCAAGTGGAAAAGACTTTGAATGCTGCAATTATGTTGGCTATGGTAGTCTTACCCTGGGAGATTATGGAAGAATTCAAGAGAGCACACAACTCAAAGACAACCCCTCAATCTCTACTTGAGAACAAAATAATCAAGAAGGGGCTGTTATACAAGAGACTTGAAGATCTTCAAAAAGAGTGAACTCCAGTTGTTGCTAGAAGGCTCTTATCCAGATGAATTTGCATACAAAGTGTTGATACATGTATGTCCCTAGATCATGATATGTGATGTAATAGATCTTGTTTGGTATGATTAATGAAATGATGTTGATAGTTTGTTAGTTATAATGTTTAATGTTTCATTAATGTGTCGACATTGAATTGGTTAATTAGGTAGTGATTGCTTGAATGATTACATATAATGTTATTAATTAATACATTCAAACTTAACATAATGAAGTTCTCATGCGAATGGCTCATGCGAATGAACCATACGCATGAATAACTTCACACGATTGACTCAGTCGCACGACTAAACTAGGAGACTGGATCAGTCGTACGATTGTAACATAAGATTGGCTCAGTCGCACGACTGAACACTCAGTCGTACGAATGAATCAACCGCATGGTTCAATCGCACGACTGAACCAAACTAATGGTTCAGTCACACGATTGGATAGTACCAACCTATAAATACAACTCAATTCGTGAAAAACAAGAACTCTCGAAAAATTACGATTCCAGACGTACCCTAGCCGCCCAGAAACCTTCCAATTCGTTCTCCAAGTTCATAGAACATTAGATCGATTCCCAATCGGTTTCTAACGTTAGTTTCAATTCTTGATTGATTCTTCGTGTGTTCTCACTGATTGGATCGCCAATCAAATAGGATTCCGCACTATTTGATCTGGTTTACACGTTAATCTCTAGGTATTTCGGTGAAATACCAGGTCCTAACAAGTGGTATGAGAGCTTTGACTCTTGATTACGTGTTGATTCAATCAAGATTGCATAAAAGTTTGTGTTTTTGCACTAAAAAATCAATCTTTGGCATCAAAAGTGATCTTGGAAGTTCCCTGCTCATCGAAGTTTGGTTTCTACGGACTTAGGCGATTAGAACTTGTGAAATTTCGAATCTTTACGGCTAAAACCCGTCAATCCTAGAAATTTTCGCAAAACAGCAGCTTCAGTCGCAAGAGTGACTCATTCGCACGACTGGACTCCATTCGCATTGCTCATACGCATCTAAGGGTCAATGGGTGGAGTTTATGATGTGTGATGCCTCTGGGAAACCCAAGACAGTCAAAGCTTGGGTTCCTAACCTAAACTAATTCATTTACTTTGTATGTGCAGGGTGTTCGATACAGTGCTGAGACTAACACGTGGATTATAGACAGCGGAGCATCCAGGCACATGACAGGAAATAGAGCCCTTTTATCTAACGTCAAACAAATAAAAGGAGGGCATGTTTCCTTTGCAGGAAACAAAGGAGGCTATATCACAGCTCAGGGAGAAGTGGGAAATCAGAAAGTAAGTTTGATAAGGTGAACTACGTTCAACAACTTCAGAACAACTTACTTTCTATCTCCCAAATCTGTGATAAAGGATTTAAAGTCATCTTCGACAACAAGAAGTGTTACGTGCTGAAGAAAGAATATATGATCCCAGAGGACCATGTTCTAATGACTGCTTCAAGATATAAAGACCTTTATATCTTGGATCTGTCAACAGCTACTACAACGGATCATGAGGTTCAGTGCTTTCTATCTAAAGCTACTGAGAAGGATTCAATCTCCTAGCATAGGAGAATGGGACATATTAGTCAAAAGAAGATGAATCATTTGATTCAGAAGGATTTAGTGAGAGGAGTAAATGTCAAGAACTTCCAACTTCCTGACTTTTGTGTAGCTTGCAAGAAAGGCAAAGAGACAAAGAAGTCTCATAAGGAAAAGAAAGTTCATTCAATAGAACTTCCTCTTGAGCTTCTTCACATGGATCTGTTTGGTCCAGTTAGTACAAGGAGCATTGCAGGCGACGTGTACTATTTTGTGGTCACTGATGACTACTCAAGGTTCACTTGGGTAATGTTTCAGAAATCCAAATCAGAAACTTTGGAGACGTTCAAGGAATTAGTAACCACACTGGAATCCCTCTACAAGCTAAAAGTTAGACAAATACGCTCAGACAACGGGACAGAATTCAAGAATCAAGGGATGGAGGCATACTGCAAGGAAAAGGGAATTGTGCATCAATTCACTTCTGCTTACACACCTCAGATGAATGGCGTTGCTGAGAGAAAGAACTGGAGTTTGATAGAGACAGCAAGGACTATGCTGGCAGACTCGAAACTGCCTATCCAATTCTGGAATGAGGCGGTGGCAAATGCGTGTTATACACTGAATCGAGTCCTAATAGTCAAGCGCCACGGAAAGACATGTTATGAGCTACTACAAAAACGCAAACCGAATTTGGAGTATCTTGAACCTTTTGGCGCGCCGTGTACACTTCTGAAGAAGACACAAGAAGGCAAATTCAGCGAGAAGGCAGATGAAGGAATTTTTCTAGGATACAACATACTGAACAAGCGAGTTTACTATAACTCAACGGGTCTTGTAGAAGTGTGGTGTAATGTCGACGTTCAGAGATATACCACACCACCTACAGGCAAAGGACCTGCATACTTCTTCGATAATGATGGATTCTTCAAGTCCTTCAACATCCCTTTCTCTCCCTCAGATGATGAGTTAGCTACTAGGATGATGTATGATATTCTAAATACACCATCTAGCACATAGGGAGAATCATCTACTCAGTCAGAGGGGGTAGTCGATGACAGTGACTCCTCCTCTGAAGATGAAACTGAAGCAGATGACCAGAACAGTCAGGAGGAACAGGTTCCAGTTCCTGAAAGTCCACAAGCATCCATGAGTGATGCACCTTCGACTTCGGAACCTCAAACTCCACCTTCCTCAGATGCAGAACAAAATGTTCACAATCTTGGTTCGGAGGTGGCTGTGCCGACTACTCCAGGATCATGACTAAACGTGTATCATCCCCTTGAGAATGTTATGGGGATGTCCGATCAGGAGTACATACCCGAAATCAGCTATACTCAGCTGATTACGCCTCAGTTATGGAGAAAGGTTACATTCATGATGGTGCTTATCGATGTTTTGTTCGCAGGTTGAGCCAAAATATGTCAGTGAAGCACTAAATGATGAGGCGTGGGTGAGTGCCATGCAAGAAGAACTTCTGTAGTTTAAGAAGTTAGGTGTATGGACTCTGGTTGATAGACCTAAAGGTGCTAAAGTCATCGGCACCAAATGGGTACTAAAATGCAAGAGGGATGACCAAGGAGTCATTATCAGGAACAAAGCTCGACCGGTGGTTCAAGGTTTCCGTCAAGTCGAGGGAATTGACTATACTGAGGTGTTTGCACCCGTGGCAAGGATGGAAGCTATTCGTATCTTCCTTGCCTATGCATCGTACATGAAGATTAAAGTCTACCAATTAGATGTGAAGAGTGCATTCCTTCATGGGGAAATCAGGAAAACAGTCTATGTAAGTCAACCCGAGGGATTTGAAGACCCTTTTCATCGAGATATAGTTTACAAGCTCGACAAAGCTTTATATGGGCTTCATCAAGCTCCTCGAGCTTGGTATGAGAAACTCTCGACTCATCTTGTGAAACACGGCTTCCGCAGGGGAGTCACTGACTGTACACTGTTTATTAAAGAAAAGGATGGCGACCTACTGCTTGTACAGATATATGTTGATCACATAATCTTCAGGTCAAAGAACGAAGAGTTATGCAAAGAGTTTGAAGCAGTGATGAAGAAAGAGTTTGAGATGAGTGCTATGGGGGAGATGAAGTTCTTTCTCTGGTTACAGGTGGATCACATACCTAATGGGATCTTTCTACATCAGACCAAGTATGTAGGAGACATTCTCAGTCGCTTTGACATGGAGAACGCTTCTGCTGCTGGGACTCCACTTGCTACGAATCATGATATAGCACCTGATGAGAATGGAGATCCTGTAGATGCCACTATGTACCGAGGAATGATTGGATCCCTCATGTATCTCACTGCCTCAAGACCTGATATCATGTATGCGACATGTTTATGTTCTAGATATCAGGCTAAACCTAAGGTCAATCATCTGATCGGGGTCAAAAGGATTTTTCGCTATCTAAAGGGTACACCCACACTGGGGTTGTGGTATCCTCATGATGATGATTTTGAGCTCACGGCGTATAGTGACTCGGACTACGACGGCTGCAAAATGAACTACAAGTCTACATCAGCGGGGTGTCAATTCTTTGGGAGAAGATTAGTTACCTGGCAGTGTAAGAAGCAGACATCGGTTGCATTGTCAACCTGTGAAGCCGAATATGTTGTTGCTGCAAGTTGCTGTTCACAAATCATTTGGATTCAACAGCAAATGCGGGATTACGATTTAAAATTCTCATCTACTCTTATTTTTGTTGATAACTCTGCTGCAATTGCAGTAACTAAAAATCCGGTTCAACATCCTAAGACCAAGCACATCGGTATTAAATACCACTTCATAAGAGACTGTTTTGAAAAGAACTTAATTGATGTGGTTAAAATTAATACTGATTTTCAACGTGCTCACCTCTATACTAAAGCTTTTGATAAACCACGTTTTCAATATTTGCTAGAGGTCAACGACTTTAAAAAGAAAAGTGAGGTAATTCCTGATGATAATAATGTGTAGTCCGACGTAGTTTAGTTAAAGTTTATTTTATTTAATGTTATCTGTTTTATTTTCGTCTGTTATATTTAAACTCATGTTATTTTGCTGTTTATTAAAATCCAAAAATAATTAAACCAGAAATGATTTTAGTATTTTAGGGGGAGAATATGTCAGCAAGTTAACATTAATGAAAAAAAAATCAAATGAGGGAGAAGGGGTAACTAGCTGAAATAAGGTAGATTGTGTCTGTGATACCGATTCAATCCCTTTGGAACATGATAGTACACAGGAACAAATCAAGAGGGACTTTAAAAATTTAAGTTTTGGAAAGATGCAAAAGTTCAAAGTATAAGTCTATGTAGTCTAAGCAATATAAAAAGGGAAGATGATAGAAAACTGGCAACTCCTAAGGTGACATAAAGAAAGTAGACTTAGAGGCTGCTAGACCACAAATGATATGTTGGTAGATTCAACACAATAGACAATTAGACCTGATTGGTGATCTCAAGATCAAACTAAGTTGTTCAACTGACTGTGGGCTTCCATCTTATCACTGGTTAACACAATCAAATATATTCCAATAAGGGGTAATGAGCATTTAAATGCCACAAATGTGTGTGGATGACCATAATTAGAGCAAAGCAAGAAAAAATGAAAGACAAATGCAATAAAGCTAATGGCTTATGTTGTTGGTGCATATTGTGTAAAATAAAATAAGTTGCTCTAACAAGGAGATAGGTAGTGTGCCTCTCTGCTGTGCGATGGCACTTACCTGAGGATAAGCATAACCTAGATATTCTAGAATTCATTGTTGTTTGCCGCCTCTCTACTGTGCGATGGCACTGACCTGAGGACAGGCTTCTCTTTGAAAGCTCTAAGAATAGTCTCTTCTTGTAATAATACCCGTAGACCGCTCAAAAACCTCTGAGGAATGTTGATTACCATATAAGTGTGGGATCCACAAATGTTAGCTGAAATAATTAAACCTAAATCAGTCACCAGTCTGAGTCAAGAGTCTGTGTATGGATTTAAGTGGACAAACATACTGACAATCTTAGTGGCTACATTCTCAAGAGTTCAAATCAATGTGAAAATCTAAGAGTTTCAGTATGATTTCCTTAAGTTGCTAACGACTCTGGATGAACACCGAGAATTTAAGCATGAAAAAGTTTTAATAACAAGTCCCAAATGATTTGATGTTCCTGTATGATTCCAAAATTGAATTGGTCCAGATATGATCAATCTAAGTTGAAGCTGTCTACTCCCAAACCAAATCCCGTAGATTTCCATCTTAGGGTTTTATCTCTCACAAAAAGTCAAAAAATAAACTTTATTTGTGTATTAGTTTAAGTTTCTATGTTAATCTTTTAATTTGTGTGTCTGTCGGACTACATCAGGGAAATCAGAAGGGAATTAACTTACCTAAAAGGGTCATGTCTGAGATGGCCACATGTTTTTCAAAGTTTAAAAAGTCACGTCTGAAGTGACTGAATTGGTTAAGAGCTTATAATGTTATTATCAAAAGTGAAAAGGTCTTAATAGTAAAATGTTCAAAATGACTGTAACTCACTAAGTGTGACCCATTCGCACGAGTGGATCATGGTTATGGACCAACTATGCGAATGGCTTCCAATCGGCCGAATGGACATGAGAATGATCCATTCGACCAAATAGAAGGGGGAGAATGAAACAGTAGACCGACTGAGGCTCAGTCGGTCAACTAAAGATGCGAATGAAGGAGACCGAATGAGGCAGTCGACCGACTGAGACTCAGTCGGCCGACTGAATGCGATTGACTAGGCCAATCGTACGACTGAGACTCAGTCGCCCCATTGAACTGAGCGAATGAGGCCAGTTGGCCGATTGAACCTAGGTTCAGTATTTAAGGGCCTCAGTCGATCGCATGTTCCTCATCACACCAAAATCGCACTCAAATCGCACTCTTCCTGTTACTCTGTCAAAATTGCTACACATCATGATTTACATTGCTATTAAGTTTCTTACATTCGATTGACAAGTATACAGGTACATTGCAGTTAAATCTTATAGAAATCAGAAGATCTTGAGTCAAATTTGGGTTATTCGAATGAAACATTGATCGGATTGAAAAATGCCCCAATAACCTACATAAACTAAGCTAAATGTTAAAATTAAGTTTAATAGGTCATTAGTGACGAGATGGCGAGTCCAATGAACTAGATATGGAGGTTTAAAACAAAAAAATTGGTGAAACAGAAAATTTGAATCGAACAGTTGGTCTTCATGCGAATGGACAGCATGATGAACTTCAGTCGCACGACTGAAGGGCTCAAACTGCCCATACGCATGGCTGAACCATGCGTATGAAGTTCAGTCGCATGACTGATGTAACCGCATGAAGGTATATGCGTAGGAGCCCAATCGCACACTCTGAGATACGTATGGGGTCAATCGCACGACTGAATCCCATTCGTACCATTCAATCGTACGACTGAACCCCTTTCGCATGGTTCAATCGCACATTTGAACTAAGTCGCACAATTTCAATCGCATGACAGAAAGATGTTCTTCAAGCTTAATGAGTTCATGACATTCTTAGTAAATGGTACTAATGTTTACTATATTTGTGTAACAGATGGCGAGTAGATGGATTATGAGCACAAAGCATAATATATGTGCCCATCTGGACTTAACATCCAGAAATGCTACAGAATTCTCTGGCATTATCATGTTCCTATTGAGATCACGGATGGCGCATGCCATCTCTACCCCTTGCACCCTATATCGATCCATTCAACAAGCCTTCTGCGAAGGCGCTACAGTTCATAGATCATCTGAACCTCACTGCATAAGAAGTACCATATTTGGCAAGGATATTACCGTTTCTGAGGAGGATCTAAGGATTGTACTTCAATTGGGGGATGACGGTGACTGCCCAACCCGTTTACACCTCCTCACTGTCAGAGGATGTTTTCTCAAAGCCAAATACTCTGGGGACATCAACTCAGGGGTACTCAACAAGAGTATCCTCTGTCCCCAGTTTAAATACCTTGCACACGTGCTGCTCAAATGCATGGCTTCAAGAAAAGGTGGTTTTGATGAGCTGTCAGACCAGATGCAAAACGCATACGTTGCGTTGGTGCTGAACCATCCGTTCAGCTTCTCTAAGATGATCTTCACCTATCTGGTGGAGAACATCGAGGGGAAAGGGAAGGAAGCCTTCTGTATGTACCCACGGTTATGCAAATGATAATAGATCAGAAGCTTCCTTCCCTGCCAAAAGAACAGGAGGATTCGGTAGTCTTGGAGGTAATGGATGACACCACCCTGGGAAGGATGAAAGTATACCGGGGAAAGCAAGTGAAGCCTCCGGTCAGGAGGTTGTTTGGTCATCTTCCCAGAGAGGACTATGTTGTGCCGGAAAAGAGAAAGTCGCGTCACGAGGACAGTGACTCTGATGTGGAACAGATAGCCCTACCCACTCATGACTCAGATGAGGATGACAGTGGGGATGATGCTATTCCACTCAGAGGCACTGTGTCTGATTCTGTACCTCCTGTGTCCGTCATATCTGCAGAAGTAATTGAGTCAGCGGGATTTCATCAAGATTTTGTTCTTAACGAGGAGGATGAGGCTGAATCGGATGAGGAGCCACTTACCCGAACTGTGGAAGGAAAGTTGTTCCCACAGAACATGGGTTAAGGGTTGTTGGTGAACAACGAGAGGCTCCGGAGATACAGAAACTGACCCAACCTATGCTCCGGGGTCCTCAGGCGGGATAGTAGGGGGAGCTTCCTCCTCAACTGGATCAAGGAGGGAGAGAATGGCCAAACCCCATGGCCAGAAAAAGAAGAAGCGTGGGTGACCTTTATCACCACCACTTCCACCACATCCACCACATCCACCACATCCACCACATCCACACATCCACCACATCTATCACAGCCCCCACCATACCTTCCACCACAGCACCGTTTCCCTCCACCACCACATTATTTACTCCCTCATCACCTCCACCACTATACAGACCTAACTTCACTACCGCCACCTCCACCACCACGTCACACCAATCAATGCCCTCAGCCCATCCCTCACACACCTATAGATCTCCTCTACCTCCATCGGGGTAGAGGAACAGTTGTCAGCGCTAAACAGAATGGTGTTGCGATTGCTGGCGGCTGATGAGGAAAAGACAACTCAGATCCGCCAGCTTACTGACCTGACTGCTGCACAATCTCATAAAATTGCAGAGCAGGATCGAGTAATTGAGGAGCAGGCCCAGCAGTTGGCTGCTCAGAGCACCAAGATGGACCAACTCCAAGCTCAAAGTGTCGCAGCAAGTAAGCAAATAGAGGAGTTGGAGAAGGCAAGGAAGTTGATCCTGTTGAAATTGAAAGGGTCTAAAGAGGAGCCATTAAAGATCAGGGAAGGAGACAGAGATGAAGATGATGAAGATAGTGATGAGGATGATGAGAGTGACACTGAGGATGATGGAGAAGGAGAAGTAGGGGATGCACCTGCATCGGCCACTACTACAGGTCAGGAGAAAAGGACTAAGAATAGACAAGATCAATCAGCTTCTACCTCTGCCCCTACAAGTGATGAAACCTTGATACAAGAAAAAAGTAAAGATTAGATGATTATGTATTTATCTTCTTTTGTATTTTAATCATGTAATTGAACACAATGTATTTAATGTTATATTACTTTAATGCCTTTTCTGTTTGATGAATTACTAATGATTTGAGTGTGAAATGTGTAAATCAAACAGATCCAAAGTACAAAAGAGATGAGTTTGATATTGCTCCCCTTCAACAGGTCAAGTCTCAACTCATAATGATTCTTGATCTGCAAGGGATTGTTAGAAGGTGAGTGAGTTATAACCCTGAAGAAGGGGAAATAATTCATGATCTATCAAACGAGCAACTGGCAGAAATTTTCAAGCTCAATCCTGATGAAATAGTGAAAGATGCTCCAACATGTAATGCTACCTGTGATGACGAGCTAAATTACATTGATGAATTAGAGATAGAAGATATCACTGCAGAGCACTATCCTCAGTATGCTGACAATGAGGGTAATGTGGTCCCCAATTTGGGTGAATCCCTGGTCGGTGATACATTTGAGATGTTAGACAAAATGGAGCAAGAGTTAGAGAAAACAGAGGGAATGGCCCAAGCTACAAAGGATGATGTTGATACCTGTAAGGCTGAATGGGCTGAATGTTTTAAAGAAGTTAGAGCCCAACGTGCTGCACCGAAGAGGGATGCCTACACCAAGCTCTACAGCGTCAACAAACATCTTAAGGTGTCAGGCAGGATTATAGCATGGGCATATTTTGATGATCTTAACGTTTATGCCGTTAAGAGGGAGAAGGGCATAGAGTACTTTAGATTTCCACATGATCTAAAGACTCTACCAGGTTTTGAGCTCAACCAGCTGGCCAAATGGAAGCTGTTGTATGCTGACCCGAGAAAGATGTCAGGCTGGTTTGAGGCTGCCCTAAAGAAAGGGTACCACACCAGGTGGATTAACTTCAGACCTCAACAACCTACAAGGTATATTAGAAGGTCTGAGATGGATGCCATTACTGGAAAACCAAAGATTGTGTTGAAGTGGAGTCCTCCGCGCACTATGTCGAGAATCCCTCTCAGGGAAATGACACAGGACTTCACTCCACACTTCAAATGGTGGTACTATGATTGGAGAACGGCTGAAGCTGTCATAGTTCTGGATAAAGAGGGCCAAATGGATACTATCAGGGTATTCGACCCAATGTGGCTAACCAACTTGTCTGCTAATGATGTCTATACATAATACAAGTGGCCACTATTCTATGACACACAAGACATTGTAGAAGCCCTCCAGTTCCAAAACGTTATACGACTTTGTTTTGCGTTTGAGATTCACGCAGGAGTCACTAAGGAGGAAAAGTACAAGAAGTATAAGGAGGTTATGCAGAAGACAAGAGAGTAGATAGATCTAGGTCCAAGGGGGAGTTTGTTGATACATGTATGTCCCTAGATCATGATATATGATTTAATAGATCTTATTTGGTATGATTAATGAAATGATGTTGATAGTTTGTTAGTTATAATGTTTAATGTTTCATTAATGTGTCGACATTGAATTGGTTAATTAGGTTAGTGATTGCTTGAATGATTACATATAATGTTTATTAATTAATACATTCAAACTTAACAAAATGAAGTTCTCATGTGAATGGCTCATGCGAATGAACCATACGCATGAATAACTTCACACGATTGACTCAGTCGCACGACTAAACCAGGAGACTGGATCAGTCGTACGATTGTAACATATGATTGGCTCAGTCGCACGACTGAACACTCAGTCGTACGAATGAATCAACCGCATGGTTCAATCGCACGACTGAACCAAACTAATGGTTCAGTCGCACGATTGGATAGTACCAACCTATAAATACAACTCAATTCGTGAAAAACAAGAACTCTCGAAAAATTATGATTCCAGACGTACCCTGGCCGTCCAGAAACCTTCCAATTCGTTCTCCAAGTTCATAGAACACATTAAATCCATTCCCAATCGGTTTCTAATGTTAGTTTCAATTCTTGATTGATTCTTCGTGTGTTCTCACTGATTGGATTGCCAATCAAATAGGATTCTGCACTATTTGATCTGGTTTACATGTTAATCTCTAGGTATTTCGGTCAAATACCAGGTCCTAACACAAAGAGATCACAACTGTTGAGTTGAAGAATAGGAAGACAGTAAGGTATCTGTCTAAATATTATGGCCCTCAGTTCTTCTTTGAGGGAGAAGCAGAAGAACTCACCAAGGAGGAACAAGTTGTTCTCCTTGAGGCCTATGCAAGAGAGTCTTACAGACTCATTAATGGGAATTAAGTTTCATGGTTAGGATAAGACTCTTTGTCCAGTTTCCCCAAGACAGAGTTCCCTTCCACACATAGGCAATCAAAAGATCAAAAACCTTTTCCCGGCCTGTGCTTACATGAATACCTCTGAAGCTGATCAAGAGGGTGTTTCTGCCAAAGAATAAGTGGGATCATCAATAAACAAAGAAGTTTTGGCTGCATTGGTTCAGGGGGAGTTTGTTGGACCAAAAGAACCAATGAGCCTGATCAGAAAAACCTCCAAGTCCACAGACATCACAACTGCTGAAGAAGATCACAACAGCTGAAGACATCAGCTGATTACAAGGTCTGAAGACAAAGTCTGAAGACAAGATCTGAAGATTTCTACTAAAGACAAAGACTGAAGACCAGAGTGATCATTAGTTGTCACAACAACTAAAGTTATTAACTTCGGTAGTTATGATGGTTTTCCTTTTCAGTACTTGTAATTTACCTTTCAGTAGTTTATAGTTTTAGTAGTTTTAGTTCAGTAGTTTTATGTTCTTGTACTTAGCATTCTCTGAGATATGATCAGTGTTGAGAACATTCTCAGTAGTTTTCATAGTTTCAATTGTTTGTATAATTCTGTTAGATGTCACTATCAAGTGACATCAGTAGACGTCACATTCCTTATATAAGGAATGTTGACCTAATTGTAACGTGTGACTTTCAGCCACCACGAAAGCATTTGAATGAAATATTCCTTTCGCAGAATTCTCTCTCTCTCTATAACCGTGTACTATTCCATGAATATCAATTGAGTTCTTGCTAATTTACTAATTCATTGTTCGAATTCCGCTGCAATCTACTCTAATTAATCAAACATAAATCACTGATCCTAACAGTATGTATGTGTGTATGTATGTATGTATGTACGTATGTATGCATGTACGTATGTATGTAGGTATGCATGTATGTATGTATTTATGTATGTATGTATGTATGTATGTATATGTATGTATGTATGTATGTATGTATGTATGTACGTACGTAAGTATGTATGTATGTGTGTACGTATGTATGTATGTATGTATGTATGTATGTATGTACGTATGTATGTATGTATGTATGCATGTATGTATGTATGTATGTATGCATACACGTATGTATGCATGTAGGTATGGATGTATGTATGTTTGTAAGTATGTATGTATGTATATATGTATGTATGTATGTACGTACGTAGGTATGTATGTATGTATGGTATGTGTGTATGTATGTATGTATGCATGTATGTATGTACGTACGTATGTATGTACGTATGTATGTATGTACGTATGTATGTATGTATGTATGTATATTTGTATTAATATAGGTATGTTTCACACCCTCGCTAAAAGCAGAAACACGGGGATGTAACGAGACGGGATCGTCGTAACACATGGTAAGCAATAGAGATGCAATATAAGTAATGATGACAAAGCGTGTAATGACGACACCCGACACAAAGGAAACTTGTGTCGTGTTTAGTAAATATTCACGAGAACATAGCCATAAGCATAACATGATAAATTATTCATGTCATCAAATGAAGATAACATGTAATGTAATTCCCACAACTCGAGAACAAGTACCAAAAGAATGATATTGTTTAATCAGACTACAACAATGTTCCAAAATGAATGTTTGTCAAATATGTTAGTCTAAAAAATGTATCATACGGTCTCCACTAAGGCACCACACCTAGACATTCAATTAGCATTGTCACCTCAAAAGATATGTTCAAAATAGTCAACAAAATTGTTGGTGAACTCGCAGGTTTAAATAGTAAGTAAGTAATTGATGTTGTATAATAGTTGTTGTGGAATACCGTGTATATAGTTATAAGTATGCAAATTCACATGACAATGAGCTTTACAACCAAACCTAATGAGGTACATACAGAATCTTGTCGGAATATATTCACCAAGGGCCCGTTCCTGGCCACTGTTGGTACCAACTAGTATACCAACAGACAAGGGTGGTGGTGTCAACCCAGTAGTACTACTAATACTTATCCGTCGGTTCTCACACTAGAATTAAATGGTTGTAAAGAAAGTACCACACAGCAAACTCAAGCATGTATGAGATAAGTATTCACAAAACAGTAACATGTTGATTCTAAGTATGTAAAATTGTATGTAAGTTGTACAGCACAAAGAAAATGGGTGAGCATACTTTTTCCCCATGTTTGTAAATGATTGAAATGTTGTATAAGCATAAAAAGGGGCAACAAAACTCACTTGTTAAGTGGTAAGTATGAATGATCAATGTTTCCAAATGTTGTATCAAATGAACAGTCAAACACCTATTGACAGTTATTGTAATGCATTAATGATATGCATAAAGTAAATAGCAACGTTTTGCGGTTCGGGTTGTATCGGTTCAGTCACGTGTAACACACACAAGCAGACTTGCGTATTAGATCTTATGTAGATCCAAGTACTAGAAACTGTCGCCATTACCGATGATATTTGTGTAAAAGTTCCATTGTTATTAGAGAAATATTTGGTAAATATTTGTGGTAATAATTCAGTTCTCGGTTATTGTGAAAATGTTAACATTGATTTGATTTGTGAATACATTAGCAAGTTCTATAGTGTTAACTTTAATATTGTCATTAGCAATGGTAACCGTGTCGACGTCACCTTACATCACACCACATACACACACCACACACAAGAAGGAATTCACACAAAACAACTTTAGTCGCATGACAAGACTAGACGCACGACTCAACACTCCATCCGCATGAATCAACCCTCATTCGTACGAATCAGCTTCATTCGTACGATTGAACTTTCATTTGTCCGACTCAGCATTCAGTCGTACCACACAACACCCAATCGCACGACTCAACCTCCATACGCACGAATTAACCTTCATTCGTACGAATCAACCTTCATTCGTACGAATCAGCTTCATTTGTATGACTGAATATCCATTCGTGCGACTCGGAATTCAGTTGTGCGGTACACACATAATCGCACACATTCATCCGCATTGACCTAATCGCACACATCATGCATCCACATTGACTCAATTGCACGCATCACTCATCTGCATTGACTCAATCACACACAAATACATAGTCGCACGACTCAATCGCATGATCGACCCAGTCACACGGCTCAGTCGCATGATCGACCTAGTTGGCTAAACTGCAGAATCGCGACTGCAGAAGTACAGAGAAGCCTTTGGCTGCCCCGTGCACGAGATTTACACCACAAGGACTTCCAGAAACACATTTTGCACACACCCAAACAAGAAGAATGCGTAGAAAGACATCACACACACCCACACGACCTCATGGACAACAGAAAAACGAGTAAGAAAAGGGACAACCAAGGTCGTCTACCTGCAAGCCGAGGTTTTGCCAGTGAAAACGCGAAGAAAATGGGCGGTTTGGTGCAAGGAGGATGAGAAAAAGTGGAGAAGAATAAGATGAAGAAGAAAATTGAGTAAATGAGGCTAGGGCTGAATATGGGTATTTATATCCAGCCCTAGTTTGGCAAAATGTCACATTTGGTCGCTGCACCTAGCCCCTGAGTTCCCAAATTTGTTTCGGTTGAAAACGACTATATTGGCTAGTTATATTAAGAATAATAATGTAATTAATGATAATGGTAACTTAAAAATGGTTTTATTAATGACAATAATATTATATAAAAATGGTATATTTAGTGATAACGATGATGAAAATTGTAAAAGTTTTGAAGATAGCATATGGTTATGATGAGAGCACAGCATAAAGATGATAAAGGAAGAATGATATCCACACGAATAGTTTATAAGGATGAGGAATGAATGTTCGAGAAATGTTAATGGAAACCACGTTAAATGAAGGACCTTTTGGTGATGGATGTCACAGTATCCCCCAGTTGAGAGAATTTCGTCCCGAAATTCAGTTGGAGTTAGGTCTAAGAGTGTCATCCTCGAATAGATGTGGATATTTAAGTTTCATCTGGTCTTCCCGTTCCCATGTAAACTCTAGCCCTCGTTTTGAATTCCATCTCACGCGGACAATTGGTATTCTGCTGCGCCTCAATTTCTTGACCTTTCTATCCATGATCTCAATGGGTTCCTCGACAAAATGAAGCTTTTCGTCGATCTTGATGTCCTCAATTGATACGTGTAGGGATTCATCAGCCAAACACTTTTTGAGGTTCGACATGTGGAAAGTATCATGTACGCCACTGAGTTCTTGTGGTAACCTTAATGGGCAAGCCGCTAGACCGATTCTTTCTGTAATCTCGAATGGTCCTACGTATCTTGGGGCTAACATCCCTTTATTTCCAAATCGAATGATTCCTTTCCAAGGAGAGACTTTGAGTAAAACGTGATCCCCAACGTTAAATTCTAGAGGTTTCCGATGGTTGTCGGTATAGCTCTTTTGGCGATCTCTGGCAGCTTTTAGTCTATCTTTAATTTGGAAAATCTTGTCGGTTGTTTCTTGAATGGTCTCTGGGCCTATCAACTGACTTTCACTAATTTTGCCCCAACAAACGGGTGATCTACATTTCCTTCCATACATTGCTTCGAATGGAGCACATCCAATGCTCGTATGGTAGCTGTTATTGTAAGAGAACTCAATCAGCGGTACATGAGTGTCCCAACTACCACCAAAGTCAATTACACACGCCCTCAGCATGTCTTCCAATGTTTGTATAGTTTGTTCACTTTGGCCGTCCTGTGGGTGATTGGCGGTACTCATATCTAATCGAGTGCCCATCGCTTTCTGTATTGTCTGCCAAAATCATGAAGTAAATCGGCCGTCACGGTCGGATATGATCGACACGGTACTCCGTGTCTTGACACGACCTCCTCTATGTACAATCTCGCCAACTTATCCATTTTGTAGTCTTCTCGGATCGGTAAGAAATAAGCTGACTTCAGCATCCAATCCACTACAACCCATATCGAGTCATGCCCGCTGCTCGTTCTAGGGAGTTTGGTAATAAAATCCATGGCTATGTTCACCCATTTCCACTCGGGAATCTCAGGTTGCTGTAATAATCCTAATGGTTTCTCATGTTCAGCTTTAACTTTCGAGCATGTTAAGTATCTACTTACGTACATGGAAATGTCTTTCTTCATGCTTGGCCACCGATACAGATCTTTAAGGTCGTGGTACATCTTGTGTGCACCAGGATGAATAGAATATTGCGTCTTGAGTGCTTCATCCATGACTACGGTACGTACACCTCCCCATCTGGGTACCCATATACAATCCATGAAGTACTGTATACCATCATCTTTGAAAATAATTTGTTTATCCAACCCTTGGAATTCTTCTCGTGCAAGGTTTTCTTCTTTCAATACCTCACTATGTGCAATCTGGATCTAAGTTTCCAAATTTGTTTGAATAGCCGATCCTAGCGCTCGAGCACGTAGTGGTTTCATGCGTTCTTTGCGGCTTAAAGCATCGGCCACCATGTTAGCTTTCCCACAATGATACGGATTTGACATTCGTAATCACTAAGAAGCTCTACCCAATGTCGCTGATGCATATTAAGTTCCTTTTGATCGAGGATATGTTGGAGGCTCTTATGATCTGTGTAGGTGATGCATTTGGTTCCATACAGGTAATGTCTCCATATCTTGAGTGCAAATACTACAGCGCCCAACTCCAAATAATGGGTTGTATAGTTCTTTTCGTGCACCCGAAGTTGTCGTGAAGCGTAGGCAATCATCTTATCCTTCTGCATTAGCACACATCCCATTCCTTGATGTGAAGCATCGTAGTATACCACAAAATTATCAGTTCTGTCGGGGAGGGACAATATCGGTGCGTTGCACAACTTCTCTTTCAATGTTTGGAATGCTTGTTCTTGTGCATGTCCCTAATCAAACTTCTTGTCTTTCTGAGTCAGCTGTGTTAACGGTTGAGTGATCTTTGAAAAATTCACGATGAAGCAACGATAGTACCCGGCCAATCCTAACAATTGCCATATCTCTGAAGGTGTCTGGGGTCCATCCCATTTCTTCACCGCTTCGATCTTGCTGGGATTTACATGAATCCCATCCTTCTTAACCACATTACCCAAAAACTTCACTTCCCAAAACCAAAATTCACACTTTGAGAACTTTGCGAAAAGTTTCTCTTCCCGTAACAGTTCTAGAATTGCCCGAAGGTGTTCTTCATGATCCTCTTTTGATCAGGAGAGAAAAGTATATCGTCTATGAACACAATCACAAACTTATCCAAGTAAGGTTTACACACTCGATTCATTAGGTCCATAAACACAGCTGGTGCGTTAGTCAACCCGAACGGCATGACCAAGAACTCATTGTGCCCATAAAGAGTTGTAAACGCTGTTTTCGGTATGTCCTCCTCCTTGAAAACCCTTAGTTGATGATATCCAGAACGAAGGTCGATCTTGGAGAAATATGAAGCTCCTTGCAGCTAGTCAAAAAGATTGTTGATCTTGGGGAGAGGATACCGATTCTTCATGGTTAACTTGTTCAACTCACGGTAATCCATACACATTCGGAACAACCCATCTTTCTTTTTGACAAATAACACCGGCGCTCTTCATGGTGAGTGACTCGGCTGGATAAATCCCTTCTCTAGTAGTTCCTATAATTGACTAGATAACTCTTGTATTTCAGATGGTGCTAACCGATATGGTCTCTTTGCCACCGGTGTAGCTCCAGGAACCAAATCTATACGAAATTCCACTTGTCGTGGAGGAGGCAAACCAGACAAGTCATCAGGAAATACATCTGGCTAGTCTCGTACCACTGGAATATCTACCAATTTCCTCTCCTCTTCCTTTTTTTCTACTACGTTAGCCAGAAACACCTAGCATTGCTTTCGTTAACTTCGGCGTGCTTTCATCCAGAAGATAAGCTTTAGGTTTCTTCCCGATCATTCTCCTTGAATTCTGAGAACCTCCCCATTTGGCATGGGGATTCGTACTACTTTGTCCCAATAAACAATCCCAGCTCCGTGTTTCAACAACCAATCCATTCCCATAATCATGTCGAAAATCCATAACTCAAAGGGTATCAAGTCTATATCGAACGCATGGTCCTCCAATATCATCGAGCACCTTCTAATGATTTCATCCGCCTGTACAACCCTACCATAGGCCATTTCTACGGAGTAGCTAGTTTCTAGCCTACTAGGATTCAAATCAAGCAATTGCACAAACTCAAAAGATATAAAGCTATTGTCCGCTCTAGTATCAAATCATATGGATGCAAAGTGAAGATTGAGTAAGTATGTACCCGTGACAACATTGGGTCCTAACGGGCATCGTTGGCTCCAATGAAAAATGCACATCCCCGAGCTGTATTCTCTTGATTTGTCTGGCCTTGATTCCCAGCTATGGCTATCACCAGTTGCTCGTTGTTCCCTTGTTGACCCGACGCCCGATTCAGTCTGGGCCACATGTTTCTGTAGTGATCAGGGCCTCCACACTCATAACAGGCCCTCGCATTCCCAGCAGGGTTAACCGTGTTGACCGGTGCCACCAGATTCGGTGCCACTCTACAGTCTTTTGCAAGATGCCCCGAGCGTCTACAGTTCACGTACACCTAGCATGGCATTCCTGGGGGCTGATGGAAGTTGCACCTATCACACTTGGGTGCGGCCTAACATACTCTCTTTTGCCCTGTGTCACGGCCATAAAATTCCTGGTTGTCTTGGCCCTTTTGTCAAATTTCATTGCAGTCGACCGACTCGTTTCCCAAACATCCTTCCTTTCTTTGCTCGTTTTCCCAAGACCCCTGTTCTCACCGTCTCATCTATGAGAGCACCAGCCTTCAGAATTGTGCTCTGGATCATAGGAGGAGTAGCTGCTATTACCATCGCTTGGATTTGAGGCGCAAGTCCCCAAATATACCTCTCGATCCTCTTTGATTCCGTAATGACCAGATGTGGAACCAATCTTGCCAACTCATGAAAAAGGTCAGTGTAAGTTGTGTGCCTAGCCCCCACCATGGCATGATTCCAGAATTCATGCTCCAATTTCTGCATCTCATTGAGGGTGCAGTACTCCTCAATGATCAGTGCTTTAAACTCATCCCATGACATTTGCATTGCTGATTCTCTTCCCCTATCCTAAACCTGGGTGTTCCACCAAGTTAGTGCCTTGCCCTGTAGTGAACACGTGACATACTTGATTTTTTGGCTGTCGAGGCACTCGCTGATGTCAATTACTGCCACCATTTTCTCAAGCCACCTGGTCAGGGCTATCGCTCCACCTTTTCCATCAATCTCTTTCGGTTTGCAGGCCATAAAATTCTTGTACGAACATCCCCTTCTAGCATTAACAACCCCAGTCTCATTACCGGCTGTTCCACCATTCCCGGTTCCTAATTACTCTCCTTCCTAGTCGGGTTCCCATTATCCTCATTATCATTGCCACCATCCCCATGGGGGTGGTGATTCTGAAGAGCATCGCTCACTTGGGTCAAAATAGTCGGGATCAATGAGGCCAGCTATTGAGCGATCAGAGCTGCCATGTCAGTGTTTCCTATTCCCTGGTTGGTGCTGGCAGGGCCATCATTTGTTCTTGGTGCTCTACCTCTGGCTCTGCCTCTACCCCTCGAGGCTTCACTTTTCCCCTGTTGTTGCGGGTAACAATTCGAGGCGGCATTTTCTAATCATAAAAGTAGTAAACACATAAGCTCTAACCATTTCAAAGTATATTATCCATACCACTCATCAAAGTCTAGCATTCCAAGTTAATATTACACTTGTTGTTACCACACATCACATACAGGTCGTGTAGTTCTCACACCATGAATTGGTAATGTTCCAACAGTAGTCCATCATAATAATTGCAAACCCATGCATATAATTACATTAGTCTAGCGAAGGTCGTCTATCTCCTCCTCTTTCAAGATTTCAGACATAACCTCCTCAGTGTAAATCTCAATGTCCAAGGTCAAGCGCAATAGCGTGATCTGTGAAGATCCCTTCGGGTTTAATACCCGGGTTTGATAAACCAACTCGGCGCGCAGAGGGAACAGAAGATCCAATAGAAGCATCCCATAAAGAGTGAGCATAACGGCTCCCTCATAGGGTGAATAGATCACAAAACGGATAGATAAACGAATCAAGTAAAGGGGAACACATACATGAGATATAAAATGCACACAGATCCTAGCATGCAAATCTACATGAAGGTTCTTAACTTATAGTCTGGGTCAAGTGAATTGCATAATTCTCAATACCAATGGCTCTGATACCAGTCTGTCACACCCCTGCTAAAAGCGGAAACACGGGGATGTAACGAGACGGGACGGTCATAACACGTGGTAAGTAATAGAGATGCAATATAAGTAATGATGACAAAGCGTGTCATGACGACACCTGACACAAAGGAGACTTGTGTCGTGTCGTGTTTAGTAATATTCACGACAACATAGCCTAAGCATAAGATGATAAATGATTCATGTAATTAAATGAAGATAACATTGTAATGTAATTCCCACAACCGGGAAAAAGTACCAAAAGAATGATATTGTTTAATCAGACTACAACAATGTTCCAAAATGAATGTTTGTCAAATATGTTTAGTCTGAAAAAGGCATCCTAGGGTCTCTACTAAGGCAGCCACCTAGATCTTCAATTAGCATTGTCACCTGAAAAGATATGCTCAAAATGGTCAACAAAATTGTTGGTGAGCTCGCAAGTTTAAATAGTAAGTAAGTAATTGATGTTGTATTGTAGTTGTTGTGGAATACCGTGTATACAGTTATAAGTAAGCAAAATCACATGACAATGAGCTTTACAACCAGACCAATGATGTACACACAGAATCTTGTCGGAATATATTCACCCAAGGGCCCGTTCCTCGCCACTGGTGGTACCAACTAGTATACCAACAGACAATGGTGGGGGTGTCAAACCAGTAGTACTACCAATACCTATTCGTCGGTTCCCACACTGGAATTAAATGGTTGCAAAGAAAGTACCACACAGCAAACTCAAGCATTTTTTAGATAAGTACTCACTAAACAGTAACACGTTGATTCCAAGTATGTAAAATTGTATGTAAGTTGTACAACCAAAAAGAAAATGGGTGAGCATACTTTTCCCCCATGTTTGTAAATGATTGAAATGTCATATAAGCATAAAAAGAGGCCACAAAACTCACTTGTTAAGTGGTAAGAATGAATGATCAAATTTTCCAAATGTGTATGCAATGACTGGTCAAACACCTATTGACAGTTATTGTAAAGCATTAATGAGATGAATAAAGTAAATAGCAACGTTCGGCAGTTTGGGTTGTATCAGTTCAATCACGTGTAACACTCACAAGCAGACATACGTATTAGATCTTATGTAGATCCAAGTACTAGAAACCGTCACCATTGCCGATGATATTTGTGTAAAAGATTCATTTTTATTAGAGAAATATTTGGTAAATATTAGCGGTAACAATTCAGTTCTTGATTATTGTGAAAATGTTAACATTGATTTGATTTGTGAATACATTAGCATGTTTTATAGTGTTAACTTTAATATTGTCATTAGCAATGGTAACCGTGTTGGCGTCACCTTACATCACACGACATACACACACCACACATAAGTGTGTATTCACACATAACAACTTCAGTCGCATGACAAGACTAGACACACGACTCAACACTCCATCCATACGAGTCAACCCTCATTCGTATCAATCAGCTTCATTCGTATGATTGAACCTTTATTCGTGTGACTCAGCATTCAGTTGTACCACACAGCACCCAATCTCTCCACTCAACCTCCATACGCACGACTCAACTTCCATACGCACGAATCAACCTTCATTCGTACGAATCAGCTTCATTCGTAAGACTGAACCCCCATTATTGCTACTCGGCATTAAGTCGTGCGGTACATGCACAATTGTACACATTCATCCGCACTGACTCAATCTCACACATCATTCATGCGCATTGACTCAATCGCACGCATCATTGATCCGCATTGACTCAATCGCACACATACACACAGTCGCATGACTCAGTCGCACGACTCACCCAGTCGCACGGCTCAGTCGCATGATCGACCCAGTCGCCCAAATAGTAGAATCATGACTGCAGAAGTGCAGAGCAGCCTTTGGCTGCCCCGTGCATGAGATTTACACCACAAGGACTTCCAGAAACACATTTTGCACACACCCAAACAAGAAGAACACGCAGAAAGACATCACACACACCCACACGACCTCATGTGCTCCGGCTGGCCCCGAGCACCCGAAACCCTAAATGGACAGAAGAAAAACAAGCATGGAAAAGGACAACCAAGGTAATCTACCTGCAAGGAAGGAGTAGCCTCAGCTGTACCCGAGCTTTTGCCGATGAAAACGCGAAGAAAATGGGCGGTTTGGTGCAAGTAGGAGGAGAAAAAGTGGAGAAGAAGAAGATGAAGAAGAAAATGGAGTAAATGAGGCTAGGGCTGGAATATGAGTATTTATACCCAGCACTAGTTTGGCAAAATGTCACATTTGGTCCCTACACCTAGCGCCCGAGTTTCCAAATTTGTTTCGGTTGAAAACGACTTTAATGGGATAGTGATTACCATGATGAAATTGTAAAAGTTTGGAACATAGCATGCGTTTCGATGAGAGCACAACATAAAGATGATAAAGCAAGAATGATATCCACACGGATAGTTTATAAGGATGAGGAATGAACATTCGAGAAAAGTTAACGGAAACCACGTTAAATGATGGACCTTTCGGTGATGGATGTCATAGTATCCCCTAGTTGAGAGAATTTTGTCCTGAAATTCAGCTGGAGTTAGGTCCAAGAGTGTTATCCTCGAATAGATGTGGATACTTAAGTTTCACATGATCTTCATTTAGTCGTGCGGTACACGCACAATCGTACACATTCATCGGCAATGACTCAATCTCACACATCATTCATGCGCATTGACTCAATCGCACGCATCACTCATCCACATTGACTCAATCGCACACATACACACAGTCGTGTGACTCAGTCGCACGACTCACCCAGTCGCATGGCTCAGTCGCATGATCGACCTAGTCGCCCAAATAGTAGAATCATGACTGCAGAAGTGCAGAGCAGCCTTCGGCTGCCCCGTGCACGAGATTTACACCACAAGGACTTCCAGAAACACATTTTGCACACACCCAAACAAGAAGAACACGCAGAAAGACATCACACACACCCACACGACCTCATGTGCTCGGGCTGGCCCCGAGCACCCAAAACCCTAAATGGACAGAAGAAAAACGAGCATGTAAAAGGACAACCAAGGTCATCTACCTACAAGGAAGGAGTAGCCTCAGCTGTACCCAAGCTTTTGCCGATGAAAACGCGAAGAGAATGGGCGGTTTGGTGCATGTAGGAGGAGAAAAAGTGGAGAACAAGAAGATGAAGAAGAAAATGGAGTAAATGAGGCTAGGGCTGGAATATGAGTATTTATACCCAACACTAGTTTGGCAAAATGTCACATTTGGTCCCTGCACCTAGCCCCCGAATTTCCAAATTTGTTTCGGTTGAAAACGACTTTAATGGGCTAGTGATAACGATGATGAAAATTGTAAAAGTTGGAACATAGCATGCGTTTCGATGAGAGCACAACATAAAGATGATAAAGCAAGAATGATATCCACACGAATAGTTTATAAGGATGAGGAATGAACATTCGAGAAAAGTTAACGGAAACCACGTTAAATGACGGACCTTTCGATGACGGATGTCATAGTATCCGCTAGTTGAGAGAATTTTGTCCCGAAATTCAGCTGGAGTTAGGTCCAAGAGTGTTATCCTCGAATAGATGTGGATACTTAAGTTTCATATGGTCTTCCCGTTCCCATGTAAACTCTTGCCCGCGTTTTGAATTCCATCTCACGCAGATAATTGGTATTCTGTTGCGCCTCAATTTCTTGACATTTCTATCCATGATCTCAATGGGTTCCACGACAAAATGATGCTTTTCGTCGATCTTGATGTCCTCAATTGATACATGTATGGATTCGTCAGCCAAACACTTTTTAAGGTTCGACACGTGGAAAGTATCACGTACGCCGCTGAGTTCTTATGGTAACCTTAATCGTAAGGCACTGGTGCGATTCTTTTTGTAATCTTGAATGGTCCTATGTATCTTGGGGCTAACTTCCCTTTCATTCTAAATCGAATGATTCCCTTCCAAGGAGAGGCTTGCGTTAAACGTGATCCCCAACGTTAAATTCTAGAGGCTTCCGATGGTTGTTGGCATAGCTTTTCTGGCGATCTCTGGCAGCTTTTAGTCCATCTTTGATTTGGAAAATCTTGTTGATTGTTTCTTGAATGATCTATGGGCCTGTCAACTGACATTCACCAATTTCGGTCCAACAAATGGGTGATCTACATTTCCTTCCGTACAATGCTTTGAATAGAGCACATCCAATGCTCGTATGGAAGCTGTTGTTGTAACAGAACTCAATCAGCAGTAGATGAGTGTCCCAACTACCACCAAAGTCGATTATACACGCCCTCATCATGTCTTCCGACGTTTGTATAGTTCGTTCACTTTGGTCGTCTGTCTGTGGGTGATAGGCGGTACTCTTATCTAATCGAGTGCCCATCACTTTCGGTAATGTCTGCAAACATCGTGAAGTAAATCGGTCGTCATGGTCGGATATCATCGACACCGGTACTCCGTGTCTTGACACGACCTCCTTTATGTACAATCTCACCAACTTTTCCATTTTGTAGTCTTCTCGGATCAGCAAGAAATGAGCTGACTTCGTCATCTGATCCACTACGACCCATATCGAGTCATGCCCGCTGCTCGTTCTAGGGAGTTTGGTAATAAAATCCATGGCTATGTTCTCCCATTTCCACTCGGGAATCTCAGGTTGCTGTAATAATCTCGATGGTTTCTGATGTTCAGCTTTAACTTTCAAGCATGTTAAGCATCTGCTTACGTACATGGCAATGTCTTTCTTCATGCCTGGCCACCAGTACAGATCCTTAAGATCGTGGTACATCTGGTCTACACCAAGATGAATAGAATATCATGTCTTGCGTGCTTCATGCATGACTAAGGTACGTACACCTCCCCATCTGGGTACACATATACGATCCATGAAGTACTGTATACCATCATCCTTGCAAATCATTTGTTTATCCAACCTTTGGAATTATTCTCCTCCAATATTTTCTTCTTTCAATGCCTCACTTTGTGCAATCTGGATCTGAGTTTTAAAATTCTTTTGAATAGTCAATCCCAGCGCTGAAGCACGTAGTGGTTTCATATGTTCTTTGCGGCTTAAAGCATCGGCCACCACGTTAGCTTTCCCCGGATGATACCGGATTTCACATTCGTTGTCGCTAAGAAGCTCTACCTAACGTCGCTGATGCATATTAAGTTCCTTCTGATCCAGGATATGTTGGAGGTTCTTATGTTCTGTGTAGATGATGCATTTGGTTCCATACAGGTAATGCCTCCATATCTTGAGTGCAATTACTACAGCGCCCAACTCCAAATCATGGGTTGTATAGTTCTTTTCGTGCACCTTAAGTTGTCACGAAGCGTAGGCAATCACCTTATCCTTCTTCATTAGCACACATCCCATTCCTTGATGTGAAACATCGCAGTATACCACAAAATCATCAGTACCGTCTGGGAGGGACAATATCGGTGCGTTGCATAACTTCTCTTTCAATGTTTGGAATGATTGTTCTTGTGCATGTCCCCAATCAAACTTCTTGTCTTTCTGAGTCAGCAGTGTTAACGGTTGAGTGATCTTTGAAAAATTCGTGATGAAGCGACGATAGTACCCGGCCAATCCTAAGAATTGTTGTATCGCTGAAGGTGTCTGGGGTGCATCCCATTTCTTCACCACTTCGATCTTCGGGATCTACATGAATCCTATCCTTGTTAACCACATGACCCAAAACTTCACTTCCCCCAACCAAATTCACACTTTGAGAACTTGGCGAAAATTTTCTCTTCCCGTAACAATTACAGAATGGCCTGAAGGTGTTCTTCATGATCCTCTTTCGATCGGGAGTAGATAAGTATATCGTCTATCAAGACAATCATAAACTTATCCAAGTAAGGTTTACACACCCGATTCATTAGGTCCATAAACACAGTTGGTGCATTAGTCAACCCGAACGGCAAGACCAAGAACTCATAGTGCCCATAACGAGTTCTAAACGCTGTTTTCGGTATGTCCTCCTTGAAAACCCTTAGTTGATGATATCCAGAATGAAGGTCGATCTTGAAAAATATGAAGCTCCTTGTAGCTAGTCAAACAGATCGTTGATCCTGGGAGAGGATACCGATTCTTCACGGTTAACTTGTTCAACTCACGGTAATTGATACACATTCAGAATGACCTATCTTTCTTTTTGACAATTAACACCAGTGCTCCGCATGGTGCGTGACTCGGCCGGATAATCCCTTCTCCATTAGTTCCTGTAATTGACCAGATAACTCTTGCATTTCGGATGGTGCTAACCGATATGGCGTCTTTGCCACCGGTTTAGCTCCAGGAACCAATCTATACGAAATTCCACTTGTCGTGGAGGAGGCAAACTAGACAAGTCATTAGGAAATACATCTGGGTAGTCCCGTACCACTAGAATATCAACCAATTTCCTCTCCTCTTCCTTCTTTTCTACTACATGAGCTAGAAACGCGTAGCATTGCTTTCGTAAACTTCGGTGTGCTTTCATGTAGAAGATAAGCTTTAGGTTTCTTCCTGGTCGTTCTCCTTGAATTCTGAGCACCTCCCTGTTTGGCATGGGGATTCATACTACTTCGTCTCGATAGACAATCTCAGCCCCATGTTTCAACAACTAATCCATTCCCACAATCAAGTTGAAACTCCCTAACTCAAAGGGTATCAAGTCTATATCGAAGGCATGGTCCTCCAATATCATCGAGCACCTTCTAATGATTTCATCAGCCTGTACAACCCTACCATAGGCCATTACTATGGAGTAGCTAATTTCTAGCCTACTAGGACTCAAATCAAGGAATTGCACAAACTCAGAAGATATAAAGCTATTGTCTGCTCCAGTATCAAATAATATGGATGTGAAATGATGATTGCGTAAGTGTGTACCCGTGACAACATTTGGGTCCTGACGGGAATCGTTGGCTCTAATGACAAATGCATGTCCACGAGCTGTATTCCCTTGATTTGTCAGACCTTGATTCCCAGCTATGGCTATCACCGGTTGCTAGTTGTTCCCTTGTTGACCCAGCGCCCGATTTAGTCTGGGGTACATGTTTGTGTAGTGATTAGGGCCTCCACACTCATACAGGCCCTGCCATTCCTGCGGGGTTAATGGCGTTGACTGGTGCTACCAGATTCGGCGCCACTATGCAGTCTTTCGCTAGATGACCTGGGCATCTACAGTTCACGCACACCCGACACGGCATTCGTAGGGGTTGATGGAAGTTGCACCTATCACACTTCGGGTGCGGCCCAAGATACTCTCTTTTGCCCTGAGTCACGGCCACAAAATTCCTCGTTGTCTTGGCCCTTTTGTCAAATTTCCTGGCACTCGACCGACTTGTTTCCCCAACATCCTTCCTTTCTCCACTCCTTTTCCCAAGACCCCTATTCTCACCATCTCATCTGTCAGAGCGCCAGCCTTCAGAATTGCACTCTAGATTGTAGGAGGAGCAGCTGTTGTTACCATCGCTTGGATTTGAGGTGCAAGTCCCCAAATATACCTCTCGATCCACTTTGATTTCGGAGTGACCAGATGTGGAACCATTCTTGCCAACTCATGAAAACAGTCAGTGTAAGCTGCGTGCCCACCCCCACCATAGCATGATTCCGGAATTCATGCTCCAGTTTCTGCATCTCACTGAAGAGGCAGTACTCCTCAATGATCAGTGCTTTAAACTCATCCCATGACATTTGCATTGCTGATTCTCTTCCCCTAGCCTGAACCTGGGTGTTCCACCAAGTTGGTGCCTTGCCCTGTAGTGAACACGTGGCATACTTGATTTTCTGGCTATCGAGGCACTCGCTGATGTCAATTACTGCCTCTATTTCCTCAAGCCACCTCGTCAGGGCTATCGCTCCACCTTTTCCATCAATCTATTTCGATTTGCAGGCCACAAACTCCTTGTACGAACATCCCCTTCTAGCATTAACAACCCCAGTCTCATTACCGGCTGTTCCACCATTCTCAGTTTCTTGATTACTCTCCTTCCTAGTCGGGTTCCCATTATCCTCATTATCATTGCCACAATCCCCGTGGGGGTGGTGATTTTGAAGAGCATCGCTCACTTGGGCCATAATAGTCGGGATCAATGCGGCCAGCTGTTGAGCGATCAGAGCTACCATGTCAGTGTTTCCTGTTCCCTGGTTGTTGCTGGCAGGGCCATCATTTTGTTCTTGGTGCTCTACCTCTGCCTCTACCTCTTCCCCTCGGGGCTTCACTTCTTCCGCTGTTGCTGCGGGTAACTCTTCGATGCAGCATTTTCTAATCATAAAAGTAGTAAACACATAAGCTTTAACCATTTTAAAGTATATTATCCATACCACTCATCAAAGTTTAGAATTCCAAGTTAATATTACACTTGTAGTTACCACACATCACATACAAGTCGTGTAGTTGTCACACCATGAATTGGTAATGTTCCAACAGTAGTCGATCATAATAATTGCAAACCAATGCATATAATTACGTTAGTCTAGGGAAGGTTGTCTATCTCCTCCTCTTTCGAGGTTTCAGACATAACCTCCTCAGGGTAAATATCAATGTCCAAGGTCAAGGGTAATAGCTGATCTGTGAAGATCCCTTCGGGTTTAATACCCGGGTTTGATAAACCAACTCGGTGCGTAGAGAGGAACAGAAGATCCAATAGAAGCATCCCATAAGAGTGAGCATAAGGGCTCCCTCATAGGGTGAGTAGATCATAAAACGGATAGACAAACGAATCAAGTAAACAGGAACACATACATGAGATATAAAATGCCACAGATCCTAGCATGCAAATCTACATCAAAGTTCATAAGTTATAGTTTAGGTCTAGTGAATTACCTAATTCTCTATAACTATGGCTCAATACCAGTCTGTCACACCCCCGCTAAAAGCGAAAACATGGGGATGTAACGAGACGGGATCGTCATAACACATGGTAAGTAATAGAGATGCACAATAAGTAAAGATGACAAAGCGTGTCATGATGACACCCGACACAAAGGAGACTTTTGTCGTGTTTAGTCAATATTCACGACAACATAGCCATAAGCATAACATGAAAAATGATTCACGTAATCAAATGAAGATAACATTGTAATGTAATTCCCACAACCGGGAACAAGTACCAAAGAATTTATGGTTTAATCATACTACAACAATGTTCCAAAATGAATGTTTGTCAAATATGTTTAGTCTAAAAAATGCATCCTAGGGTCTCTACTAAGGCAGCACACCTAGATCTTCAATTAGCATTGTCACCTGAAAAGATATGCTCAAAATGGTCAACAAAATTGTTGGTGAGCTTGCAGGTTTAAATAGGAAGTAAGTAATTGATGTTGTATAGTATTTGTTGTGGAATACCGTGTATATAGTTATAAGTAATCAAAATTACATGACAATGAGCTTTACAACCAAACCTAATGACGTACACACAGAATCTTGTCGGAATATATTCACCCAAGCGCCCGTTCCTGGCCACTGTTGTACTAACTAGTATACCAACAGACAAGGGTGGGGGTGTCAATCTAGTAGTACTACCAATACCTATCCGTCGGGTCTCACACAGGAATTAAATGGTTGCAAAGAAAGTACCACACAGCAAACTCAAGGATGTATGAGATAAGTACTCACAAAACAGTAACACATTGATTCAAAGTATGTAAAATTGTATGTAAGTTGTATAGCACAAAGAAAATGGGTGAGCATACTTTTTCCCCATGTTTGTAAATGATTGAAATGTTGTATAAGCATAAAAGGGGCAACGAAACTCACTTGTTAAGTGGTAAGGTGAATGATCAAAGTTTCCAAATGTTGTATGCAATGAACGGTCAAACCCTATTGACAGTTATTGAAAGCATTAATGATATGCATAAAGTAAATAGCAATGTCTGGACAGTTTGGGTTGTCGGTTGTCAGTCGCGTGTAACACACAAGTTACTAGAAACCATCACCATTGCCAATGATATTTGTGTAAAAGTTTCTTGTTATTAGAGAAATATTTGGTAAATATTAGCTGTAACAATTCAGTTCTCGATTATTGTGAAAATGTTAAAATTGATTTGATTTGTGAATACATTAGCAAGTTTTATAGTGTTAACTTTAATATTGTCATTAGCAATGGTAATCATGTCGACGTCACCTTACATCACAAACCATACACACACCACATGTTGGGTTTGCAAGAACATAAAACGTATTTAACCATTTAAACTTTCCGAAAACGCAGCGGATGTTGAGGATTATAACATGTTTATAATCTGTAATTTCGTGTTCTAAAGTGGTTTTAAGATGAAAACAAAACCCAAAACAATAGGATCTTTAATATGTGAATGAACAAGCTATAAGCAAATGTAAACAACATAAAATCACAGCTACATAGAGCTGTGATAACTACCTTTCAGCAGCAATATAATCGACCAAAATGGGCCTTTTGATGCTTCAAATCTTGGCCAAGGCTCCAAGGAAGAAACCCTCAGCTTGTATACCCCAAGCTCTTTGCTAAACACCTTCTTGTTAGGTAGAAACACCCCAAAAACACTTCTAAAAACCCCTTTCTTTGCTGCCTGGCCGAATGAAAGAGAGGAAGAAGAAGTATTTTGCTTTCTATTGCATGTAATGTGAGAGGAGGAGAGTGTGGAGTTCAAGACAAGTTAATGTGTCTTGTTTCAAAGCAAGATTGGTCAAAGGGATAGAGAGGGGGCGGCCGAAAATGGGGTTTTTAAACCCTTTCCCTCTCAAAATTTTATCACACATTAAGTTTTCTTGTTAACTAGACATACAACCACTAAATAAATTGTATGTACAAGTTATATATATATATACATACTTATACATTAACCATTTAATTTATAAGTTGTAAATCCTCATTATTATTTGGTGTCATCTAACTAATTTAAATAACACTTCAAATAATTTATTGAACAAAATATCCTAATAAGTTGTTCCCCTCACACGCACTTATTTAGAAAACCCATTTTCTAAATTGGTGTTAATATTTAATTGCA